>CAIGRB010132703.1:17597-47833 GCA_903798255.1 Fraxinus quadrangulata
TTTTACACGTTTATTTTGGTTCACAAACATGGATAATTGAAGTTTAATGTGTTGAATATAGCTTAATTTGATGTAATTTGTGTTTATAGGATCACATTGATGGATTGAATGAAAAGTATGTGAAAACAAGCGAAAATGGACCAAAATGGAAGAGAATGAAAGTTTGAGAACTCAATTGCAAATACTGAAAAATTATGTCGACCCATGATGAAGATTTGAGAGTTTGGGCATCAATTGGATGAGGAAAGAAGCCAAAAGGATGAAATAGAGTCGAAGTACTATCACAAATCAACTTCCATCCAAAAAAAGTTACGCTTTGAATTTTCAGTCTTATTTTGAGACCCATTTTTGAAATAGAAGACGTTCGAATTTGAAGATTGATATTTCTGGAATATTTGTAGTCCTTGAAGTAAGCTTTCTAACGCATTTTAAATCACCTCAATCAGATATCAGAAGAGAAAGATACGATCAAAATACTGAAAGCTATCTAGTTATATTAGTTGGGCGGCCGCCCAACCCTCAACACCATTAGCAGGAACCATTTTTTATGCCTGGGCGGCCGCCCTATTTTGTACTGAGCACCCGCCCAGGCCAAATCGTGGAAAATATTTCTGGTTTCTTATTTTGATTGAAACACCTATGGAAACAAATCTTGTGATGCATATATAAACCCTAGGGCCGTCCAGAACGAAGGGGAGGAGGTTTTATCAGATTTTGAGAGAGAAAAGAGGCAAGAACACATTGTTCTGAAATGAGGCCCTTTTAGCTCTGAAATGAGGGCTAAACATGAACACATTGTTCTGGAGAGATGTCCGAAGTAAGAACCCTTTGACATAAGATGAGTTGGTGGAAATGATGAAGTTTGAGATTGTTAACGAAGAAATGATTGACCATATAAACAGAGTTGCCCAAAGACTCCCACCACCTCAGAGGTAGATAGGTAGAGGACCCACATCTCAAATAGTGAGCCAACAAGGGACTTAGGCCGGACATGCTGTGGCTCTCACTTTGGGACAGGCGCTACCCACTGCCACACTGAATGCGGTTCCCACCTTGGCTTATGAAAATGTTGGACCCAACGTTGGCAACCCCGCTGGAATGTCAGACGACCCTCAACCTCTAGAAATAGAGGACGAGGTGGTAAGCCAAGAGATAGGCCCCAAGAGGAACTGCGGCCTTATTGTACTTTCCATCGTTACTATGGTCATGACACAAGCGAATATAGAAGTACGAATCGACCCGCGAGTAACCCTCGTAACACAAGAGATAACCGCTACCAAGATAACGCACAAAGGAACTCCCTGAGAAGAGGTGAAACGAGGCGACATTCATCCCGTAATGACAAAAACAACGACAGGGAGAGGCCCCGGAGCAGACACCGTCCCAGGAGAGACTCAGCCACCTCGAATGAATAGCAACCCATTCGTGAAATTGACACCATTATCGGAGGACCCTATGTTGGAGGTGAATCAAAAAATACTCAAATGAATTATACTAGAGAGACGAGGAGCCCACCAATGGCCAGCTATATAGTAAGCCAATCCGCAAGAGGGGTCATAGAGCCTATTACATTCACCCAGGAAGACGTAGTTGGTGTGCACTTTTCGCACTGCGATGCTTTGGTAGTCGAGCCGCGGTAGCTCGCAACGGGCTGAAATGCATGCTAGTGGATAACGGCAGTTCAATAAACATCCTATTCGACACGGCTTTTGACCAAATGGCAGTGGGTCATGAGCTAACACCTATGAACTCGCCCCTCTACGGATTCACCCGGGACAGTATCATTCCCAGAGGTAAAATTACTTTTGCTGTTGAAATGGGAGCTTCACCCCATGTGGCACACCACTTCATGGAATTTTCAGTTGTTGATCTTCGATCCACTTATCACGGAGTCCTGGGGGGACCCGTCCTGGAAGAGCTATGGACAGTCACTTCCATCCATCACCTCTGCATGAAATTTCCCACATAACGAGGAATTGCCACCGTATGAGGTGATCAGATGGGATCTAGGGAATGTTATCTTAATTCTCTAAGGAAAGCAGAACCACGAGTTGACATGGTGCTACATGCTGAAATATCAGAGGCCCCTGAAGAAGGGCAACGTCCAACGCGAGACGTGGTCATGGTAGAAGCTAGATCCGAAGTGTCCTTGGAAGAGTTGGATCCCAGGGTGATTGAGTCAAACCGCCCCAATGGAAGAACTAGAAACATTCCCAGTAGACCCCCGGGATATGTCAAAAGTTTTACAGGTCAGCAAAGGATTGGAAGAAGAGATTAAGGAAGAACTAAAAGACTTCTTTCAAAAAAAAATTAGATGTATTCGCATGGAGGCATGAAGACATGATTAGAATAGACCCCAAAGTTAGTTGCCACCACTTACAAATTGACCTAAACTACACTCCACACAGGCAGAAGAGGAGGGCGTTAAACACCGAAAGGTATGAGGCCCTAAAGGAAGAGGTGGAGAGGCTCATCAGTAATGGTTTTGTCCGTGAGGCCAACTATCCAAAGTGGATTTCGAACCCTGTATTTGTGAAGAAGCACAACGGCAAATGGAGGGTTTGTATTAACTTTTCTAACCTTAATTAGGCTGCCCAAAAGATAGCTTCCCGCTCCCAAGGATCGATCAGTTAGTAGATTCAACTGTTGGGCACGAGTTGCTGAGCTTCATGGATGCTTATTCAGGAGAATTAAATTCCTATGTTCCCAGGCGATGAGGACATCACCTCTTTCATCACTGATAGGGGGCTCTATTGTTTCAAGGTGATGCCCTTTGGCCCGAAAAATATCGGGGCTACCTACCAAAGGTTAGTCAACAAGAAGTTTGCTGATCAGCTAGGCAAGATTATGGAAGTTTACGTAGATGATATGCTTGAAAAAAGGCTCCTGGAAAAAGAGCACATCAGACAACAGGCTACCTACCAAAGGTTAGTCAACAAAATGTTCGGTGATCAACTAGGCAAAACAATAGAAGTTTATGTTGACGATATGGTTGTGAAAAGCCTCCTTAAAAATGAGCACATTAGGCACCTGGAAGAGGCCTTCCAGACACTAAGAAGGTACCACATGAGGCTGAACCCCCTTCAGTGTGCGTTTGGTGTGGCGTCGGGCAAATTCTTGGGATGAACTCCCCTCCTCAGCAAGCTAAAGGAAGGAGAACCCTTATCATTGTACTTGGCTGTGGTTGAATATTCAATCAGCTCGGTATTCGTGCGAGAGGAAGAAACGCACCAGTTGCCAATTTACTATGTGAGCAAAGCCTTGCTACCTGCCGAAGCTCGCTACCCAAACATGGAGAAGTTAGCTCTCTCCCTAGTCACTGCTTCCTAAAAGTTGAGGCCATATTTTCAGGCCCACAGTATTCACATCTTGACAAATTTCCCGCTAAGGTAAGTCCTACAGAAGCTAGATGCCTTGGGGAGTTACTAAAATGGGATGTTGAACTCAGCGAATTCGACATTATATACACACCCTGAACAACAATCAAGGGCTTGGCTGATTTCATTGCAGAATTCACTAAGGCCCCTGAAGTTAAAGTAAACATGGAACCAGCAGAACCTCCTACCAGGAATCTCTTTGTTGATGGCTCTTCGGGAGAGGCGGGCTCCGAAGCCGGTGTTGTGTTGGAGAGCCCAGAAGGGCATAAACTCAATTGTGCCGTGAGGTTTGGATTTAAAGCCTCCAACAATGTGGCTGAATATGAGGTTCTCCTAGCTGGACTTCAGCTAGCCAGAGAGCTACAAGTAAAAAGATTGGTTATCAGCAGTGATTCCCAGTTGGTAGTGAATCAGGTCAATAGGAACTTTGTGGCCAGAGACAAACACATGGCAACTTATCTGAAACTGGCCATGGACTCCCTACCCAACTTTGAGAAATTTGAACTGATGCAAATACCACGCCAGGAGAACTCCCATGCTGATGCTCTATCAAAATTGGCCAGTAGAAAAGATTCGAAACTCCTCAAAAAGTTCCAATCGAACACCTGGCTGAACCCTCTGTCAAGAGAGGTAAAGAACTGATGTGGATTGAGAGTACTCCACCATGGATGCTACCTATCCTGGCCTATCTGAAGGAGCAAGCCTTGCCGGAGGATGAAAATGAAGCACATAGGCTTCGAAGGAGAGCTACTCAATTCATCCTACAAGATGATATTTTGTATAAACGTGGCTTTTCCTCTCCCCTCCTCAGATACACAGGGGGAGAAGAAGTGAATTATGTCCTTAGAGAAGTGCATGAGGGCGTTTGTGGAAATCACTCTGGCGGACCAGCCTTGGCACACAAAATACTCAGGCAAGGGTATTACTGGCCAATGATTTCGTACGCAAATGTGACAAATGACAATGCTTCTCCAATGTGCAGAGGCAACCATCTCAGGAACGCACTGTTCTATCTAGCTACTGGCTGTTTGCCAAATGGGGCGTGGATTTCATTGGCCCCTTGCCCAAAGGAAGAGCAAGTGCTCGCTTCGCCATCGTTGCTATTGATTACTTCATCAAATTGGTAGAAGCAGAGCCTCTTTCTAAGATTATCGAAGCAAATACTTCCAAATTCCTCTGGAAGAACATAATATGCCGGTTCAACATACCTCATTCTTTGGTCTTAGATAATGGCAAACAGTTCGACAACAGAAAGATCCAGGACTTATGCGATGGGCTCGAAATCAGGAAGCATTTCTCTTCACCTCATCATCCACAGGCAAATGGCCAGGTTGAGGCGGTCAATAAGACCATAAAGCTCACCCTGAAAAGGAAGGTGGATGCTTCCAAAGGGGATTGGGTAGATGAGCACCCTCAAGTCCTCTGGGCCATCAGAACTACCTGCAAAACAGCCACTGATGAAACTCCGTTTTCCATGACCTATGGTGATGAGGCCATGAGCCCTGTAGAGGTTAGCGTTCCTTCTCCTTGTTGCATCCACTTTAATGAGGTGGTGAATCATGATTTAAGAAGATTCGAACTGGACTCCTTGAAGAAAGGAGGGATGATTCTCAAACCAAGCTCGCCTCTTACCAGCGTAAGATGATGCGATACTATAATGCCAAAGTAAGGAAAATGATCTTTCGCATCGGAGATCTGGTCCTCCGCAGGGTATTCCCATCAACCAAGGATCCTGGCACAAAAACTTTGGGCCCTAACTGGGAAGGTGCATACCGAATAGTTCAAGAAATCAGACCCGACACATACAAACTAGAGGACCTGGAAAGAAGGATGCTGCCTCACCCTTGTAACATCAAACACCTAAGGAAGTACTACCAATAAGAAACTTGTAACTTTGTGAAAATGACAATCAAATAAATGAATTCTCCATTTTACCTCCCTTGTGTAAACTATTAAAGCAACTTTGTCGAGGTGTAAGCTCCTCCAAAGGGGTCATCTGTATAATCAGAAGTGGTGTGTGTGTCATCTTTGATGAAACAGAAAGCACACATATCAAAGCAACCTTATCGAGGTGCAAGCTCCTCCAAAGGGATCACCTCCGAGGACATCTGTATAATCAGAGGTGATGCGGGTGCCATCTTTGATGAAATAGAAAGTGCATATATCAAAGCAAACTTGTCGAGGTGCAAGCTCCTCCAAATGGGTAACCTCCGAGGACATCTGTATAATCAAAGGTGGTACGGGTACCATCTTTAATGAAACAAAATGTGCACATATCAAAGCAACATTGCCGAGGTGCAAGCTCTTCCAAGGGGTCACCTCCGAGGACATCTGCATAATCAGAGGCATCGCTGATGAAGCAGAATGTCCCCAACACATTTGGCCCATTGGCTACTTCCATTTTCTTAAGTGGTTAAGCGAGATCGATGCGTTATTACTTGTTCATTGACTAATTCCATTTTCTTAAGTGGTTAAGCGAGGTCGATGCTTTATTACTTGTTCATTGGCTACTTTCATTTTCTTAAGTGGTTAAGCGAGGTTGATGCGTTATTGCTTGTTCGTTGGCTTTTTCCATTTTTATTAAATGGCTAAGGTTTGTTTGAAGCGATAATGTGAACAACTTTATATAATTGAAATAAGATAAAGCAAAGAAAAGAGGCGACAGAACTTGGAAAAAATTGAATTTCATTAATTAAGGTCGAAGCCAAGTACACGGCCTATTCTACATTCACAACGGCCCCAGCTTCTGCCCCCTCCTCTTGGGCAGCCCCTTCTTCCTCCTCCTCTTCGGCCACATGCTTGCCTCCAGTGGGGCCCCCAAACTCTTCTTCTAAGAATTCAATGTCCAATTTGAGGTGCCTCTCACGGAGGCGAGACATCATCTCCTCGGCCGCCCAAAAAGCCCAGTAATTGGCAAAGTCATCATACTCCGGCGTGTCCTCAAAGTTGTCCTTATAATTCTGAATAGCCGCTTCGCCTACTGTCTTCGCTTCAGCCTTAAGAGAGTCAATCTCTCCAGCCTGGGCCTCTGAGAGTTTTTTTAGCTCAGCCTTCTCCTTATTTGCCTTAGCCAATACCTCAGGGGCTATTCGTTGGTGTTTATTGGCATGATCGATCCTCTTAGTCAGAGCCACCACTTGAGAGACGGACTCGTGGAGCTCGTTCTTTAGCTGGTTGACTTGGATCTCGGCCGTGTCCAATTTAGAGGTGGCAATTGCCCACTTCTCCTCTTGGTCGTGGCCATTCGTCCTGCCAGGTTTCTGAGGCTTTTAACTTCTCCTCAAGTTCATCGTTCCTTTTTCGAAGGCCTCGGACCAGGTCTTCTGCCATGGTGCCCATACTTAGGGCCCTGGCCACGCAAGCGTTATTTGCCGCCAGTAGTTCCTCTATTTCACACGAGGTGACGTGGTTTTGCCAATCCTCGGTCCAGTACTTACTGTGTATCGGGGCTGTAGAGGCGGTTTCGAGAGGCAGCATTTCCAAGACTGCCTCGGGGAGGTCTTTGTCTTTGCTCCCCAAAAAATTGGTAGCCTTTCCCCGAGCCTTCTCCATTTTTCTGGCTGGCCTTTTCGCAAAGTAAGTAGTAATTGGCACAATGGCCTGATGAATCGAGGAGACAGCCACAACAGTCACTCCGGGATGAGTTGGAGGCTCGAAAGATTGCGAAGCTGGGGCAGAAGCTGGGGGCACAGTGGAGTCGGTTCTTTTCTTTCTTTTTATGAGGGAGGCCCCTTCCTCCGGCTCGTTCTCCTGAGCAGGCTATTGGCCAGCCCTGCTGAGGGTAAGCAGGCTCTCTGACTACTTCTTATAAGCAGTCGAGATGGTTTTTAAAAGTTTAGCCTCTACCACGCTCCGGCGGATAGTGGAAATATCGGGCCTCGGAGGCTTCTTCTTCTCAAAATCGGCTGCAAAAAGAAACTATCCTCGGAAAATGAAAAAAGGAAATCTTAATGAAGAGCCGAGAAGATATATTTACCTTGGTCAGTTATCAGCCCGTGCAGCACGAAATGATGGTTCTGATCGATGGGTTCCTTATGACTCATCTCCGGATGAAGTGTTTGGTAAAGTTGGTTGATTATATCCCACTCCTCTTTGGATATCTCGCACTTTGGAAGGAAACCTGCAAAGAACAGAAATATTAAAATATGAGCAAAATGTACAAGTAAAATCAGATCGGTAAAGCTACTTACTGCAAGTAGAGTAGGTGGTGGAGACTGTCAGAGGTGCCATAGGAACATTCTTTATAGTATCCCACCGGCCAGACACCCAGAACCATAAGCTCTTCCACTCCTTGATCGAGGATGGCGACCAGACCTTGAAAGGCGAATGGGACCCCCAGGGAGCCAGGTAGTACCAGCCTTTGCTCGTCCCCCCGATGGAAAGTTTTGGGAAAAAGAGGGAGTGGAACACGCTGAAAGGCATGTCCACTCCGATGCTGGCCCTTCGCCACAACATCCATGTCCTTACCATCTGGGACCGGGAGTTGGGTTGGGCTGTGTTGGGGCCAACCTATACGACTTAAATACTAATATGAAGAAGGGGTATAAGGAAAGTCTCAACCCGGAGCGGAACAAATGGTCACTCACTGCTACGCACCAAGGCCTGGGGTAGCAGGCCCTCTCATGTGGCTCGGGTCGGATGAGTTGGATGTTATGGGAAATTCTAAAGACATTCTTACACTTTTCCATTTGCTCCGGGGTGATTTTTGATGGGTAGTTTGATGCCCCCCATTGTACAGAGACATCTATGGGAGAGTTTGGACGTTTCTAGATATTCTCTCAAGCCCTACTCAACTCGTCGGAAGATATCAGAATGGGCTCTCTCAACACGGAACTCTTCTCGTCTCGCCCCTCACTCCTCACCATAGAGGTTTCGCTCACCATTTCAGGGTCTTGGATTTCAAAAGAAAAAAGAGGAAGAGATGAAGAATCGAAAAAAAAGGTGATTGTTACCTAGTTCAGAAAAGTGAATCTGCCCTTTGCCGGTATTTGCAAGATGTTAACCGGAACTCTAAATGCGCGCAGGAGATGAAAACAGTAAAAGCAGTGAAGGCAAAGAAATTTCTTCACAGAGAGTCTGAGAATTTCGTGGAGGTAAAAAATGGCAAATCGAGGTCTTTGGACTTTATATAGGCGTTCTAAGGCCCACCCCCAGCCGTTGGATCAATTCCAATCACATCCAAACCATCCAGAGCTGAGATCCTAAGATCACCGTTGAAACCAAAGATCACCAAAATCAACGCCCCTAATGAAGCAGTGAATCTCACGTACAACATAAACGCGTCTCCCTTAGGAATTAAAACCGTCCCCATCATTAACATTTATGGCAAATGGGCGTGTCTTGGAAGCAGGCAGACGACCCATTGACGTGTCTTGGGAAAATGCGAACGTTGTCAAATCATTAGCACTAAGTCCAAGACTTTCTCCAGATCTATCACTTCGCCTATTAAGGCCTCATATTGCAACAACTCTGCAAAGAGTTGCCAATCACTATCACTTCGGCCAAGGCAGAACTGATGTTGCAACAACTACCCTTAGAGTTGCCAACTCCTGTCGCTTCAGCTGCACCAGCTACATATTGCAACAGCTCTGCAAAGAGTTTCCAACCACTATCACTTCAGGCAGAATCTGATGTTGCAACAACTCCCCTTAGAGTTGCCACTCCTGTCACCTCGACTGTACCATCTACATGTTGCAACAGAGAGTTGCCAACTACTATCACGTCTGCCAAGGCAGAATGTGATGTTGCAACAACTCCCTTTAGAGTTGCCAACTCCTGTCGCCTCGACTGTACCAACTGCATGTTGCAACAGCTTTGCAAAGAGTTGCCAACCACTATCACTTCAGCCAAGGCAGAATCCAATTGTCGCCTGGACTGCACCAGCTACACTTTGGTCTCGTCTTGCAATGTAACGACTCTCCATAGAGTTGTCAGCTGTCATCACTTCAGCGACATCATTGACGTTCACCACTCAACTTCCTGCCTCCAATGTTCGTCCCCATGCGCTCCAGCAATTAAAACTAAAAGTCCTTGTACTGTATGAATATACATAGATGGACTTGCGGGACTATTGTTACAGGCTCGTGTTAGGCCCGCCATTTCACCCTCCACGTGTCAGTGGAGGTGGATCACACCACGCCACACGTAAGCCAAAGTGATTGCATATGGGACGAACTGAACATATACCAACATGGGAACCAAACTCATCTGCGATACACCGCGAATGCAAAGGCCCGTACTCCGCTTATACAACTCCGCACATGCCTCGCCTCTTCGCCTCGCCCTAACAAAAGATCTTTTGTACAAAGATTATTTCAAAGTCAAATTCCTGACTGAAGGGACGTATTACAGGACTCAAATGGTCAATTCAACTGCTCTTGTCAGATATATTCAATGCCGCCAGCCTATGGAGGGAAAGATTGACACCTAGGACGGGACAGGAATAGAGGATCCGATAACACGTGTCACCACATCCTACAACTCTTCTCTTCCCATCCTTAGTATAAATACCCCCTCCATACGTCGAAAGAAGGATTCAAATTCGATTTTCCCCTACTACATTGTGCATTCGAGTATCAATCTCTCCCTCTGATATTGTCACTTTATTATTACACTTATTCAACCACTTCCCGACCGGCGTTTCGTCTCCAGTGAACCTTTTTCGATTGAATTATAAACTGACTTGACCGTCGGAGTACTTACAACCGCTCCCAACTCCTCCGAGAAAGGCTACGAGCTATTAACGACATGCCACGTGTGCAGAAAGAGCCGACATGAAGACTTATCATGTTGGCTACGTGTCGAAACCATTTTTCGAGGTCAACTGTACACATTACAATTTAAATTCTCATTCTTCTACTTATTTTTAACCACACATTGTTCAATAAAATAATATTTTCTATAACATCAATAACTTTTCCTTCTTTTTCAATCACACATTCTCCATCAATATACTATTTCAGAATATATTTTTTCAAAATAATGTGGCTCAAACACACCTTAAGGTTATGTCTGATTCTTAATTTTTGGGATCATAGATTTTGTGATAGTGATTTTTTGAAGAATGCGTGATTAAAAGTATGGAAGATTTTTTAGTTTACGTGTAAAATTATTTTATTGAGATAGAATATGCGGTTGGAAATGAGTTTGAGAGAAAATGAATTTTAAGAGAACGCAATTCAAACATGAGCTAAAGCACTACTTCTAGTTGCCTTATTCTCGAATTGTTCAACTTAATGGAAATTATTAGAAGTGAATGTCTATTGATAGCAATGAAAGAGTTAGATAGTATGTGACAAAATAAAGAGTACAACACACATGTGACGATGGAGCTTATTCACTGATTATGATAAGTCGGATAAGCCTTAAGAAGACTCAAAAATTGACTCCAACAATAAGCCTCAAATCACTCATTCAAATTCAAATATATCCTATTTTTCCTTCTCTCCCATCTTCTATCCTCAACACCCCTCTCTTCCACTCAACTCTCGACCATCTTCTATTTTTGCAAGGATACAATAGTTTTCTTTTTGAGTTTATGATGCACAAATTTCAAAGTATATGAAAATTTCGAAAATGACATAAGTTGCGGTCTATCAAAACTTGGACCCTAAAAATTTATATAATTAGGACATGTTTGAACCTCATTTTTTTGTGTAAAATGTATTTTGGAATAGTAAATTAAACTAGAATATGTGGTTAAAAATGAAAGAAAAGTTTCTGGATTGTGCGTAATATTATTTTATTGAAAAATGTGTGGTTCAAAAGAAGAGAGATAAAAATGTATTTTGAAAAAATGGGATCAAACAAGGTATGTTCAAGAAAAAATATTATTTTATTATAATTTAAAGTCAAAGTCAAATTAAGGGTGTGTTTGAGCCACTTTGTTTTGAAAAAATGTATTTTGGAATAGTAGATTGGTGGAGAATATGTGGATGAAAAAGAAGAAAAAGTTATTGATGTGATGCAAAATATTATTTTATTAAATTATGTATGGTTGAAAATGAGTAAAAGAATGAGAATACGAATTTTAATGTGACTCAAATGGGGGCTAATTTTAATCACATATTCATAACTAATATCCACTCATTGTGTATACATTACCTCTCTTCGTTATAATTTCTCCAAAACAGGTACGAAGTAATAAAAGTAAAATATAATAAAATATAGGGAAAATTGCAGTAACGATAGTAAACATTTCATTTAGTTGCAGACTTTGTCCTCAACTTTCATTTGTACCACCATGAGTATCAAACCTTTCAAAAATTCGCACTTGTAGTCCAAATTGATGGAAACAGTTGGTTTGATCGTTAGTTGACTAGAGAATTAGAGTTCGACTTATTTTTACCAATTTCTAAAATGGTAACATGGTAAATTTGTATTTTTTCACAAAAAAAAAAAAAAAAAAAAACAATTATATTAACTAATAAATCACAAATCAAAAGACAAAGACAAAATCAAAATCAAACCACCCACACTATCTCTCCCACCCCCATCCCAATCCCCATCCCCAACTCTATTCCAACCCCTTATCCCAAAATCACAGCCACACACCTGATAACGCCTCCTCCACGACGTCGACACCACTTAAGATGGTACCACCGAAATTTCGATATCCACACCAACAAATTAACCATTTTCGCCGCCTCACTCAGATTTCTATCCTAAAACCAAACCTAAAACTTCCTGGGCTCGAACTATATACTGTATTTTCCATCTTCATCGCCTGCAACTTATTGCCTCTCTACTGTCGAAACCATACACCTTCCCATATCCCAATACTCCATCTTGTTGATAGTGTCACATCACGCCATTCCGTTCACCACTGACACCATCACTTATTGAACACTAACTCCACCACCACCATCACTATTGTTTTTAGCAGAGCCCACTAACACCACCACTTCCAGTTGAACCCAATAACACCACCATCTACTGAACCACCACAACAAGAAACCACATCTAATTAACCAAAAATCAACAGAAGATGTCTCAAAAAGATATTAACACAAATCAACTAATTCATATACCTGCTTCATTTGTCATGTTAGTTACAAACACAATACAATCCACCACTATTTTGTTGCTTGTTCAATGTGGCCACGTTACTATTGATGATTTGGGTCTCCATTGAAAACTTCTAGATCTGGGATGTGATAGATTATGTGGTTGAGAGATGAATTGAAAAATTCTAGATCTGGGATGAAATCGATTATGAGGTTGAGAGAGATATGAGATCTCCATTGGCATGATCGATGGTGGCTAGTGTGTGGTGACTGTGGCATTGGATGGGTAGTTGTTTTCAGGTAAAGGGGTTCGAGGAAGAAGGGGATGGTGGTGGTGGTATTTGTTTTGATTTTTGTTTTTTTTTCATTTAATAATTAATATATTATATTGTGGTTTATTTTTAAAAATGTGAAATTATCATTTTATCCTTAAATCTAGTCAAGATTATGGTCAAGGTAAATTATGTGGTCAACTAACGGTTAAACCAATGAGTTCCATCCATTTGGACTCCAAGTGTGAATTTTTGGAAGATTTGGTATTCACAGTGCTACAATCGAAATATTCGAATAAAGTCTACAACTAAATAAAAAGTTTGGATGATGTAATTTTTCCTAAAATATATGACATCAATAAATTATAACATTTTGACGTAAATAAAAGCACTCTTGACTGCCATTGTATATTAGAGGACTCCAACAATTTCCAAGTCAATAATCTTGTTTTTATTTTCTTCAAATTCATTGTACTATGAAATATCACTATCTGATTTTGTAACGTTTATATGGAGCAATGTGGGACAATAATAAGCTGTCAATATTTTTTTATCATTGTCCTTTTGTGTAATCTTTTAGCTAACGAGAAATTTCTTGTCAATATTTTTTTATCATTGTCCTTTTTAGTGTAATCTTTTAGCTAACGAGAAATTTCCTAGAAATTTCATTCTACCAAATTTTTTGTTATTTTGGTTCATAATGTTATTCATAGTCAGCGATTACTGTAGTTATCACATAAGATGACTACTGTATTCATTGACCATGAATAACATTGTGCATGTAACATGTTTTTATGAAAATATAAATTCAGTCCTTATTTATTGAGGGATTAAAATCATATTTTTAATAGATTTTAATAAAAGTTGATGAAATGTGTGATTGAAAAGTTATGGTACCCATAAAATGTATAATTGAAATAACTTGTTAACTTTGACTTAAATTAAAATTTAGATTTTAATCGATACCGAACATGGCTCAATCTACACATAAAAGACCGATTAAGATGTGTAGTACATATTTTCTAAGTTGCAAGAACAAGAAGCTATCACAATCCCAAAGCATACGAGGAATTTCCTATAAACTTTGTTCCACCAACTTTTTTGTTATTGTGCATGTAATTGCACGTGAAAGACGAATCAAGATGTTTGGTACATATTTTATTTATTTATTTATTTATTTTTATAGATTTAAAGAGGCTCTGTTTGTAAGAGTGACACACTTTGAACAGAAAATGATAGAAATGAGAGAGTTGATCAAAATTAACACGATGTGTTAATGCTCCGAATGTTTTAATAGATTTAGCAATGAATCCAACCGAAGTAACGAATAAATGATTTATTAATCGACGTGACTCAAATTGTTTATGAGTCAAGAATAATTAGAAAATTTTGACATTTAAATTGGTAAATTACATTGACAAAGATTTCTATGTTGGTAAACTAGTAACATCCTTATTCCTTAATCTCAAAATAGCATTAGAATTTGCTTCAAGTATATTTTAATCGAATTCTCTTAAAACTTCAATAATCTCAAAGTTTGTAGGTGGTTAAATTAGCCCTTGTTTGTAAATTACATTGACAAGATATCATCTATGTTGGTAAATTACTAACATCATTAATCTCAAAGTAGCATTAGAATTTGCTTCAAGTATATTTTAATCAAATCCTCTTAAAACTTCAAAAATCTCAAAGTTGGCATGTTGTTATAATCCTTGTTTGGTTCCTATTATTTTCAAAATACATTTTTATCTCTCTTATTTTTAGCTACACATTTTTCAATAAAATAATAGTAAATACAAATTTAAAATTTTCCTTGTTTTCTTTATCAAAATATTATTTCAAAATGCATTTTGAAAAAAAAAAAAATTAGATTCAAATAGGCTCTTAATTGGATCCACAATTACTCTTCATTATCCAAACATTTAATAGAATTCGCAACTCATAATCACTTAATTTTTAATTCAATCGCCTAACAAAACATGGATCGATTCTACATTTTATGTAACGTGAGCAAACAACTATATCCCCAATATAGTAGTTGAGATATTATCAAGTCCCTGTTTGTCCTCCAATTTTTAAAAACTTGATGCTATCAAAAACTTGTATCTAAATGAACTTGAACTGGATAATTGAACTCCGCACGATCTGATCTCTAATACCTGAAACAAATGCGTCGATGTGTGTTATCGTCACCCTTCGATATTTAAGTCAGAAAGAGAAGTTGTGCAAAATGTTGTATGCTGGAATATTATGTAAAACGTACCTGAATAATGAGACTGAGTCATGTATTTATAGATGTTGGAGATGAAATCTTAAAAAGATCCAACTTCTAGTAATCCTTATCTTTGTCATTCAAGATGTTCGTGTTATGTTAGAAGTGTACAGTTTGAGTTATAATCAAATTTGTAATAAGTTGACAGTTTGTATTTAGATAGGAAAAGTTGAGAGTTATAGTCAAATTAGAATTACCGCTTCTAGAAGATGTAAGATAAGGTCAATGAGACCGGACGAAAGTGCTTTAAGCCCGACCTCAACATAAAACCCGAGCTTGGAACTAGCATAATTGGAGCATGTCAAGTTCGGGTATTGTTCTCAAGCTCAGGTTCATAATATTATGACACATCAAAACTCATTATTTTTCAAACTCATTTTCATCCACACATGTTATTAACTTTATTAAAGTACATGTTTGGTTGAGCTTAAAATTTTAATTAAAACCTAACAACAACATAATGAAAACAAAAGTGGTTGGCTCGACCCACTCTAGGTTAGGTCAAGGTCGACAAAGTGTATAGCTCAACATGACTGCAAGCACTGGTGACTGTCACGTCACGTCACGTCACGTCACGTCGAGTACGAGGTCATAACATCAATTCAGCTAACAAGGTTCGTGGAAGTTTCACTCTTCAATTAAATGTATAATTCTCCACCTCTCTCACTAGCCCAAATGCCAATTTACAATCCAATTATAAATGCAATGGATTCACGATAATCAAACGCCATGGAGAACAAATCGGAATGCCTCTAGTTTCTGAAACGTAAAAATAGTAATCACCATAAACACAATCAAGAACAAATGCGCCATGAATTTTCTGGATGTACATTTTCTGCATGGGCTGTTGATTTGATAAATTTTCAATTCATTTTTCAAATTGGAGCCAATAATTTTCTCCTCATCTTTTTCCGTTGAGTGGTGGCCACGCTGAAGGGGCGGTGCCATCTCTCTTCCGGCTGTGTCCCACAGGACGCCGCCGACGATATGAAGACTGGAAACGACTCTTCGCCGCCCACCTCTGCCGAACCACAGCATGACCCGGAGGCTGGCGTCATCGACATTGGTGCTGCTTCCGCCAGTGCAAAAGGCTTGGCAGCCGATGAAGAAGAGTTCTCCGATCCTTTCGACATTGGCAATACCAAAAATGCATCACATGAATCGCTCAAGCGTTGGAGGGTAAGTTAAAGATATTAATATTTTAGAATATATTTGATTCTCATTTCCACACAATGAATTCAATAATTTTGTTATTTTGAAATTCCATCAATATGACAGAAGAGAATTCCATTATAATCGATCGAATGGAACATATTCAATATGATTATATGAGTTGCAAAATAAATGGTTCATAGGGACGCCGCTCAGGCAATAAACTTGAAAGGTTGAGGTGTAAATTGTGATACTTTTTCTTATTTGTCTTTGTTTCTAGCTTCCTTTGCACTTGTCTTCAGTTTTTTGTTGCTCTTTCCTTATCAAATAAGACACAAAGGTTTTGTTAAGTTATCCGTTGATTTATTTTTGATTTGTGCGAATCCTTGATCATTTACAGCAAGCTGCACTTGTTCTTAATGCTTCCCGCCGGTTCCGGTACACATTGGATTTGAAAAAAGACGATGAACAAGAACAACGACGAAGCATGATAAGGGCACACGCTCAAGTCATACGGGTAATACTATAACACATTATTCAATTGGTCTCAATTTTTCTTCAGACTCAATTATTAATTTTGGGAATTTCTTGTTGTAGGCTGCATTGCTCTTCAAATTGGCTGGACAGCGAGCAATCGGTATCTACTCGACTATATTTCTTTTAGTTCTTGGAATAATGCAGTTTATTGAGAAGGTTTTATTTAAAAGTATGTAGTTTATCTATAGATTTTTGTTTAATTAGAATCCTTTTTCTTCAACCACCTCCCCTTTTTTGCTCATTTAGTATTGGGTACTGCGGTATCTCCTCCAACTCCTAATGGGGATTATGGAATTGGTCACGAAGAACTTGCTTCAATGAGCAGGGACCATAATAGTTCTGCACTACAACAATATGGAGGGGCAAGTCAATTCTAATTCCTCTTTCTTTGTATTTTTTTGTCAATTATTCATGTCTGTGTACAAATATATGCTTACTATGCCATTTCCTTCAGGTTAAAGGGTTATCGAAGATGCTAAAAACAAACATAGAAACTGGAATTGGTGGTGATGATGAATTACCACAAAGACAGCGTGCCTTTGGTTCAAATACATATCCTACAAAAAAAGGACGAAGTTTCTTGGTATGTAGTTTGCTAACTTTGCTTAGAGCGTGATTTTTTTTACAGTGAATTAATGTTTTAATTTTTCTATTTTTTTTTTTTTTTTACTTCTATTCTTGCATGATTTTATTTAGAGATTTCTTTGGGAGGCTTGGCAAGATTTAACCCTCATCATCTTAATAATAGCCGCGGCAGCATCGTTGGCTCTTGGCATAAAAACAGAGGTGAGTTTGGGATGCTGTAGTATTTTCAATTTTTAACAAATGGATTTTCTTTATTAAGATATAGTTTAAGCATATCATATAATTCCTTCTAGAAACTTCTTAAGGAAAATCACATGTACCTTCCTACTGAAAATATCTCTCTTTTTATTCCACGCAAGTGCTATCTTTCTACCATGACATGCCATGTTGGCACAGACATCAGATTTACATGTATCATTGTTTCGAGGCCTCTTTCTATGCATTCTGAAAATGCTATTCTTAGATCTTAAAGGGGCTTGGTTTTAATTCCCTGACAACCAATTCCGTGCCATTTATAAAGTTTCAAGCAATGCAAATATGATTTACGTTGAGAGATCTGTAATACCTTTTCTATCTACATCGTACTCACATGACAAGTACTTCCTTCTCCATATGATGGGAAGCCAAACTCTTATGATGCTCAGAGTCTAAAATATCTGTTGCGTTGTTTACCAGGGCCTGGACGAAGGATGGTATGATGGAGGAAGCATTACCTTTGCTGTACTTCTTGTTATCTTTGTTACCGGTAAGGGAATTAACATCTGTTGTTATCATTTTCTCTCTATTTTCCTTTTACAACCATCCATTTTTTGTAAATATGATTATCTATTTTAATTTTTTTTGATAATTTTCTTGCAAGTAGAGGAAACGGTACAAATCTTCAAAAGATAAATGAAAGGTTTTTGGTAATATTCTGTCTTTGTCCTCGCTTGAACCTTTATTTTTGAACTCTTAAGAAACTTCTTTTAAGATGTGTTGTGATAAAGATCAAATTTGAGGCAGCCCAGTGCTTCCTGGAGCACATCATTCAGCTTTCTCCCCTTCCTTTGGGGAGGAGTCAGGATTGTTGGAACTAGAGGCTTGGGGTGATATTTTTTAAATCAATTTTTTCTTTTCAAGACAAAGTGGGAACAACACCTAAATGGACAAAAGGCTGTTTCTATTTGGCTATATGTTCCTCTTTCTTGACTTTGGTATATAGATAACAGCTTTTAGTTTCAGCAGATTGACATATTTTTATTTTATGTTTTCTTTGTTGTTCTTCAGTTTTGGTTACAACTTATGACGCGTTTCTTTGTTTCTAGAGGTACATATATCAATATATGAAGTCAGCAAACTACATTAAATAATGAATGGAGAGTTATTGATCTCTGTTATAAATATCGCATCTCTTCTTTATTAAGATTTAATGTATCCATTATGAGAACACTGTCAAGTAAGACACTGACATTCAGTTCTTGCATTTACTGAACGAGTCTAACTGCTAATGAATTGTGTTAGGTTTTAGTTGATTTTGTAATTGGCAAATTTTGTGGACAAAAGGACTTAGTCCCTGTTTGGTACACATTAAAATTTTCATTCTCATTCTTCTACTCATTTTCAAACACACATTCTTCAATAAAATAATATTTTTCATCACATCAATAATTGTTCCTTCTTTTTCAACCACACATTTTCCATCAATCTACTAATTCAAAATACATTCTTCCAAAATAATGTGGCTCAAACACATCGTTAACGTAGTTTTTCAAATTGATTCCGATAATTAAAAATTATGCAATATATAATATTAAATGTGCCATCCCTTTTCTTATTGGCGGAGCCATGAACTAAGCTTAGTGGGGGCAGACTATTTTTAGTGGCCAGTGACTCCCCCACCCCCTCCCCCTTCTTTGGGGTTGCAGGGGGCGAACTATTAGCTTGTGTTACCATGTTTGCATTTTTACTTGTATTCATTAATTAATTCTTTTGTTCTCGGTGCTTAAGAAAGAATATTTGAATCATGTATGCAGATAGTTTATTTCACAATTGTGTTTTACATTGTTTTGCAACTTTTTGGTCAGCAACTAGTGATTACAAGCAGTCCCTTCAGTTTCAAAATCTGAATGAGGAAAAGCGAAATGTACAAGTGGAGGTAATACAAGCTAAGAAGTAATACAAAAAACATTTCAAAAATTATTTTTAACAAAGCATCCACAGGTTATAAGAGGTGGTAGAAGGGATAAGATTTCAATATATGACATTGTTGTCGGTGATGTCGTACCTCTCAAGATAGGTGATCAGGTGATGCATCATTTGATTAAGTTGTGTTTAATTTCTTGGACAGTGCATTACTTAAAAGAATCTCTCTGTGTATCTTATCTAGGTTCCTGCAGATGGAATCTTGATAAACGGTCATTCTCTTGCCATTGATGAATCTAGCATGACAGGGGAAAGCAAGATTGTAAGCTGGTTAGACCTTCTTGAGCAGAGTATTTTAGATTGTTGATATTATTTTTCTCAAGTTTGCCGTCATTTTGTAGGTTCACAAAGACCAGAAATCACCATTTTTGATGTCAGGTTGCAAAGTAGCGGATGGTGCTGGAACCATGCTGGTAAGATAGAAGCTTTTGCCCTCCAGATTTCTGTAATTGAACCACAGTACCGTACTGTATGATGGAATATACTTTTCCTTTTGGGTGTATATTATCATAAGCCTTTGTCGTTCTTTTAATCACTACATTAGTGATGGTTTTCTGGGAGAGATTAGAGATTGCATGATTTACAGAGGTAGTAGCCATACTATGAAATTATGGGAGATGATGATTGAACACAGATTAAGGTTCTATTCAAAGATCTCAGGAAATCAGTTAAATTATGCCAAGGATTTACTGTGGAAGCATTGATCAACTTTAGGAGATTGATAGAGAAGTATAGAGAAAAAAATAGATTTGCATATGGTTTTGATTTAAGGAAAAGCCTATGATAGGCTGCCACGAAAAATGTTTTGGAGGGTTCTAGAGTGAAAACATATGGCAATTATGGACATGTTATGGAGCAGTCACGAGCATGAGGTGTAGTGACACTACTATAAGTTTGCATTAAGGTTCCACCTTAAGTCCCTGTCTTCTGTTTTATGAGACTAAAAGAGCGTTAATTGTGAGTTAGAACTTTGAAGAAGTACCTTGAAATTAAAATTTTTTTTTGTGAAAGTAAAATTAAGACATAATAGATGCAATACCAATTTAGTAATACTAAAAGTAACAATAATAATGGACTCTCTACAAAGAATCGTGGTTTCCCCAAGAGTGATCGTTTTAAGTATTTATGTCAAATTTTAACAAGGTGGGAGAAATATAAGAGGATGAAACACAGTGGATGAGAACAAGTTGGAAGAGATGGACTTGTGTCAGATGAAGATTTCTATAAGGTTAAAGGCCAATTCTGTATAACAGTTAATAAACCTGCTATGTTTTATTGCACTCAGCGTTGAGCTAATAAATCATAAATGACAAGATGTTCATAAACAAAATGTAGCGAAAATGAGGATTTTAAGATGGATATAGAATTGTACTAGAATGGATAAGATAGAAAACTGAGAATGTATGTCAAAAAGTAGAGGTGATATCAATTGAGCATACTATGAACCTATTGAACCTCCCTTTCATAAAATTATAAAAATGACACCATGCCAATATAACAGGTTAAAAGAGGGGGTAGATCAAAACTAACATGGCTTATAGTAGGTGCTAATAAACTACTTGCTTTGGATCTTTAAGAAGATATAGCAACGAACCATTCGGAGCAGCAAAAAGGATTCACGCTACCAAATTTAAGGGGAATAAGGCTTAGTTTGTTGTTCGTAATTTTCATAAACTTTTTGGCTGAGTGTCCAACATGTCCCTATTTTCGTCATTTGTAATTTATTATGAAATTGTGCAGACTATGGTTTTGGGGGCTTAATTAGGTATCTATTCTTGTTAGGTAACTGGTGTGGGAATTAATACTGAATGGGGATTGTTGATGGCTAGTATTTCAGAAGATACAGGGGAAGAAACACCTTTGCAGGTAATTATCAAGAAATAACGCTTCTTATCATTAGTTACTTAAAATGGATCATAGATATTTATAGCTTCAGATGACGTAATGTAGGTACGCCTGAATGGGGTTGCCACTTTCATTGGCATAGTTGGACTGACTGTGGCTCTTTCCGTGCTCATCGTTCTCTTGACCAGGTAAGTTCAACAATTTTGGTTTTGGCTTCTTACACGGTTCACATACTTAGTTACCACGAGATTAAATCTTCTCAGGTTTTTCACTGGGAATTCAAAAAATGCTAACGGATCTGTTCAGTTTGTACGTGGGAAGACTAGCATTGGTCAAACTGTTGATGGAGCCATAAAAATTATAACAGCTGCAGTGAGTTCTTGCATTCTGTATTATTGAAATCATCAATAATGTCTTTTCTGCTCACTGACAGCAGTGTTGTATAGGTCACAATTGTGGTTGTCGCAGTCCCAGAAGGCCTTCCTCTGGCTGTAACCTTGACGTAAGTATCATAAAATGTGCTTGTTCTCGGTCAACTATTGCCTCCTTGTTCATGTCCACTTCAGTGTTCATTGATTGTCATTGTCTTTGAAATAACAACAGCCTAGCGTACTCTATGAAGAAAATGATGGCTGACAAGGCTTTGGTATGTACAAAAATTGTTGTATTCGTCAAATTTCTATCTTTATGTTACGAAACTATATCCGTACACGCACTTTCCACATATTACACTTTTCTCAGTGATATTGTTAACCGCTACTGGTCTTCAGGTGCGTAGGCTTTCAGCTTGTGAAACTATGGGATCCGCAACAACCATTTGTAGCGATAAGACTGGAACTTTAACCCTGAATCAGGTCATCATTCAGTACTTTTATGCTCTTTAGTTTGTTAAGAATAAAAATATAAAGGTGCATGTTGGACATGGTGAACAGAGATAGACTTTTATTCATGTATTTATTATATTTTTTATTCTTACTTAAATGTAACTAATCTTGGAAAACTATACCTTGATACAGATGACAGTAGTTGAGGCCTATATTGGGACTAAGCAAATTGATTCTTCTGAAGATGGCACACAGCTGAATGCAGCACTTTCCTCTCTTCTAGATGAGGGAATAGCTCAGAATACTGCAGGCAGTGTATTTCCGTCTAAGGTACTAGTTTTTCTCCCTTGTGCATGTCTTCTAGCTTTCACCCCTGGCTGCAAGGGGATAAAGTTAATCCAGTACAAGTTGTCAAAGAATCTTTTACATCATTGGAATTTTGTGAAGGGGAATGATACTAGTAGTGGTTATGGTTAGTAGAGTGCGAGACACCTGATGATCTATCCCTCAGACATGTAATAGATAATTGGTGTCGGATGTTCATTTCCACTTCACATTTATGTACAAACATTTCCAACTCTTGGTCATGATCTCAGAGTTGTACTTTCGGCATGATTTCATTTTGATTGTTTAGCATCATGTTCCTTTTAGAGCTGCTGATGGCTGCTTGCCTGTTGCCTCTTTTTGACTTCAATATAAAATTTACCCGTTAGTCATATTGCATGTTCATTGTGTCTTTTCGTTTGTTCATAGGATGGTGCAGGAATAGATGTTTCTGGATCTCCCACTGAAAAAGCTATTCTTCATTGGGGTGTCAAGGTAATTTTGGTGCTATATACTAGCAGTCTAGCACTATGGTTTCAAGTTTCATTATTATTGTAACTGATTATCTGTATGATTTTAACTTTGTTATGCAGTTAGGGATGAAGTTTGATGCCGTTAGATCCGAATCTATTATTCTCCATGTTTCTCCATTTAATTCCACTAAGAAACGAGCCGGTGTTGCATTACGAGGACGGGTAACTGATTTGTTCTACTTTCCGCCTCGTCACTTCAACAAAGATCTTTGATAAATGTCATTATCTCTGAATATTTGTATAGCTGTTTAGTCCGATTAATGGGTGTTCATTAATTTTGTCAAGAATCAATTTGATGTAACAAAAAATCTATTGAGCCTCGTTTATTTATCTGTTAAGCGAAACTCATGGTTCAAAGAACTTAAATTTTTTTACTATGTAAGATGTCACTTAACAAAACATTCCATGGACTGTATTATTGCATCCTTCTAGTTGAGTGTAAAAATCAATTTTGAGTATATCTTTCTTATTTTATGGCAGACTGACTCTCAAGTTCATCTACACTGGAAGGGAGCAGCCGAAGTAATTTTAGCCTCATGTTCACAGTTTATGGATGCAGATGGTAGCTTGCAGTCCATTGATGAGGATAAGAAGGTTAGCACAAGATACAAACTTTTAGTTTAAGGAAACTCGGATCTTTACTTGAAACCGGAAAAAAATAAAAGCAAGACGAGGAAATAAAATTTAAGTTGCCACAAAGCACAAGTTCCAAAAGCATAAAACAAAGACGAATGGAGCTGAAGGTCTGCTATTTTCTTCAATAATCTTTTTCCTATAGTATGAAAATAAGAGAAAACTCATTACAATTTGCGGATAAAATAGTTCATCCAAACTTTGGATGGTAATTATACTTGGTATTACAGGTTTTTTTCAAAGATGCTATTGAAACTATGGCTGCAAAAAGCTTGAGGTGCATTGCCATTGCTTACAGAACATATGAAACAGACAAGGTTCCGGACGATGATGAACAGCTAGAACAATGGACTTTACCCGAGGATGATCTTGTTTTGCTTGCAATTGTTGGTATAAAGGTGCGAACTCTGAAGAGTTATATGAATTCTTATTTTCAAGGCATCATGTAACTTTTATGTGTCCATTTGTAAATGTTGTTGCAATGTACAATTTTTTTTAAGGCAAACTAGAAAAAAATTTAGATTTCTATTCATTGCAAATTCATTTTTTTTTTTTTAAACAAACCATTTCACAGGATCCTTGCCGTCCAGGTGTCAAAGAAGCAGTGAAACTATGTTCGGATGCTGGCGTTAAGGTATTCTTTGCTAATATCAAAATTATATCTATACTTGGAAATATTGTAAGTTGGTAGCTGCCATAAGATCCAAACCTTTGTTAACAAACAAGAACAACTGTTAACACAGCCAGTTGATTTGCGTATGCACCCCATCCCATTTGGCCTTTGTCGCACTTTAAAGTCAATTTCTTAAATGTAATTTTTACAATTTTTTAAGTTTGTCCGAACATACTCCAAAATTTGGTTTTGATGCACGTGCTTGGAAGAAGTATTTAGAAAAATATGAGATGCAGCTATTTTAATACATTATTGTAAAGGGTATGGGTGTAAAAGTACAAGAAACAGAAATATACTAGCCTTCCTATTATGAATGTCATTAGAATGATGATAAGATATATTGTGTCATTTTATCAATTAAAGAAAAAGAAATAAGATCATGTTAACCTACATAAGTCAACCATCAGGTGCGCATGGTAACTGGAGATAGTCTTCAAACAGCCAAAGCAATTGCTGTGGAATGTGGAATACTTTCTTCAGATGAAGATAATGTTGAGTACAGTATTATAGAAGGGAAGACATTTCGTGAGTTGCCTGTCAAAGAGAGAGAGCAAGTTGTAAAAAAGATATTGGTACGGTGTTGATGAAACGAGATATCTATGAATACCTTTTATCGCTTCTCTTATTGCTGACTAAATAACGAGTAATGAGTATGCTTTGATTATGTACAGGTTATGGGAAGGTCATCTCCTAGCGACAAGCTTTTGCTTGTGCAAACATTGCGTAAACTAGGGGAAGTTGTTGCTGTAACTGGAGATGGAACCAATGATGCTCCAGCATTGCACGAGGTTTGACATCCTTACCATATTTATCATATATACACACATTTCTTGATGACCCATGTTAGTTGTATAGGGCACTAGTACAATGTTGACAACTGCATCTAAAAATCCCAAAGTACTATCCCTAGTAAATTTTAGATTCCTGTGTCTTTAAGAAAGAAGTATATCCCATGTAGATATTTTGATATCAGTCTCAAGACCAAAGAACAAAACGACCCTGGAACACAAGTATTTTACCTGTTCAGCTATTTTATACGATGATATACTGGTTATTTTGACCATTTCATTAGATTATTGCACCCGTCAATTTGCCCAAATGCTAGTTGGTTTCTTCTATTATAGTGAAAATGTTTTTTTCCCACTACTCTACTAGTAGTGGTTTGCTGCATGCTCCATCGTTTCACCTTAAAAATATGTCAGGCATTGAGTGGAACCAATTTGTTTCATCTAATACTAAAGTCACGACTCAGCAATATATATCTGTGATATTTATGGTAATGCCATGTATATTTGTAATTTCATACAATTTTTGATTCTATATATATGCAGGCTGATATTGGTCTTGCCATGGGAATACAAGGAACTGAAGTTGCTAAAGAAAGCTCAGACATCATTATTTTAGATGACAATTTTTCTTCAGTAGTGAAGGTTAGTGTTGGGGAATTTATTTCATCATCTAGTAAAGTTTCATTGGATTTTTTAAGAGTTAGAATAGATCTCTCTTCTTACTTACATTATCTAATCTTAAATGGAACACAAATTTACTACACAAGAAACATTGTAAAGGGTTTTGCACATATTAATAAAGACTTGCATGATAATTCAGCTTTTGTTGCCAAGTTATCTATGTAATTTCTTCTTTAGCTTGACACAGTTCCATTTACTTTGCATAGGTTGTCCGCTGGGGGCGTTCTGTATATGCAAATATTCAGAAATTTATCCAGTTTCAGCTAACTGTTAATGTTGCAGCTCTTGTAATAAATGTAGTTGCAGCAGTTTCTTCTGGCGATGTTCCTTTAAATACCGTGCAGGTATCTTTTTACTGTCCTTCATAGTATTGTTTGTAGCTTTTAAATATCATAATCAGGAGAAAATATAAATAAAATTTCAAAAGACAAGTCTGGCACTATTTACCCAAAAAAGTTTTGGCACTGAAATGCATTTAATGGAATGGTTATTTGATATAAATTCAAGATTCTTAGATTTCTAGGATGCGCAATCAAAGATGGAACCTTTTCCTAATTTATATTTTGATTTAAGTTGGGAATTCAGAGTTTGAATGTTGACGCTTTGCTCCACTGATTTGCCTTTTGGTACAGCTTCTTTGGGTTAATCTCATCATGGATACTCTGGGAGCTCTGGCATTGGCTACCGAACCACCAACTGACCATCTTATGCATAGACCTCCAGTTGGTCGAAGGTTAGAACTCCTCAATATATCACTCTCTCTTTTGATTTCGTCATAGTATGAGATGCATCATGCGACTATTATACTAGTCCAAAGTTTTCATAACTTGATCACCTGGGAGTTGTCAGCTAGAAGTCTACATATAGAATGTTGTTACATTTTAAATCACCACAAGGCCAGTAACTTCATATAAAAGAAAGGAAAGGTATGACTGTAAGAAGGAGGGCAAAACAAAGTGAAAACAGTACCTTTTGTCTAAGTTAATATGTGCAAAAACCCTGACAAACACGATCCATCCTCTCCGTTACGAGTCCCATCAATAACTGAAGCAAAACAAACTCGTATATGATAACTTTTGCTCCATCCATTTTGTTATAATAAGATTACTACTTGCTAAAGGCTATGCGAACATATTTTAAAGCTAAGTTTACATTTCAAACTTCCAAGTTCGAAGTAATCTGCATGACCTTTAATCCAAATGGCCTTCAAACTAACCTGTATATATTCGATTGTCTGAGTGTTGACCACAAGGTATGCGTATAGTTGAGAATTATAGGTTGTTTCATGTGTGTAATTTTCAACACTTCAATAAATTTTGAGTCTTTTTCACTGGTAACTGCATTCAATTTCAAGGCATTTGTTAGTTTTTTGCAACATTAGTATGTGATGTCTTGACGATATTGAGAAATCTGATACACCTACAAAATTTGTTTAGCAAATGAAGGCATTCTATTCATAATTCTCTGTCCTGCTAACTATATTTCCAGTTTCAAAATATGTCAAGTCTATTTAACTGGAGCATCTCTTTCAAATGGGAATGGCATAAAGAACTGCACCCTAAGTAGAATTTCTTCCCATGTTAAAAGCTTGTGTAAAGAATGCATGACCCTCTCGTTTATTTGTTTTCAAATGCTTCAGGGAGCCTCTTGTAACAAATATCATGTGGAGGAACTTGCTTATACAGGTCTGTTAGGTTATTATTTGTTGAATTTGGGCTGTTTATTTTTGTTCTTCTAAGAAATTTTGTTAATATTACTATTGTATCATCTATACTGCAGGCTATATATCAAGTTACAGTCCTCCTTATCTTTAACTTCTGTGGTAATACTGTTCTCAACTTAAAGAATGAGCCGTCGGAGCATGCTAACATGGTGAAGAATACCGTGATATTTAATGGATTTGTTCTATGTCAAGTAAGTACATTCTAATTGAAAATGAAAAAAGGAAAATTTGAAAAGCATGTCTGACTAAGCTTAGAAAAAGTAAATTTGCTTTTAAGTAATTTTTTGTTTTTGGTCATGTCTAGATAACTTTTTTCTTACTTTAAGTGAAAAATATTAATTTTTCTGAAAATAAGTCTTATCTCTCAGTTGAAATAAGTAACTTATTCCAAATTTGACCTAGAAAAGAACTATTTATTTTAAACTTTACTTACTTGTAAACTTTTAAGCTTAGCAAAACATGATATGTTTTATTATATTTACAAGAGGAACATGAAAATAGCACCCCAAAATTCCATGGGACGCCAGACTTACCAAGTTCATTCTTTTCACTTGGCAATTTCAGATATTCAATGAGTTCAATGCTCGGAAACCAGATGAGATGAATGTCTTTGAAGGGGTGACCAAAAACCACTTCTTCACTGGCATTGTGGGAACTACATTTATATTTCAGGTGAGAGGCCATAACATTTATAATTTCATGGCTTTGAATTTTTATTCCAATAGTTCACCATTAACAAGCTCCTAATCTGTAATAGATAATTATCATTGAGTTCCTTGGAAAGTTCGCCACGACAGTTAAACTGAGTTGGAATCTGTGGCTAGTTTGCCTTGCCATTGGCATTTTCAGGTTCGGAGATTTTCTTGAATCATAGTAATATAGTTTGAAAATATTTATTCATTTAAGAATATTGGGACCATTGTGTAATGAACTAAGGTAGCATAGAAGGGGGTGGTTATCTAACTAGTAAGCTTTCATGGGTGCCTTTTAAAAGATTGATGGCTATGCAATGTGTTTCAAATCTTTATAACTTCTTATGCTGCAATCCCCTGCATGTTCTTTCACAAGATGCAGTGGTTAGTTATTGAACTTCTTGTAGTTTTCCAGGTAAAACCAAACTTGAGATTTATTCGAGTAGTAATACTCTAATATGTAGATTACATACATAGAAGTTTAGGTCTCAAACACATGAACCATGAACTCTATACATCTTGAACGGGAAAGAATCAAGAGAAAAAAGCAGAATCGGATTTGATGAAATGAAAAATGTAGTACAAATCATAGACCAACTACTCTGCTTTTGGTGGACTTTCTTGGCATTTTCTTGAAAATCGGATAAAATTACTAATTCATCATCTGACATCTACGTAGTCGACACTTCATTCCCAGTTATTTTTGAAAGTCTTTCATTTTCTCCCATTTTTATTTCAGAATAATCTCGTGTTTTACTCGATTTTATGACAATTATCTTCGGATACGTGGTAATTTTCTCGTTTCATGCAGCTGGCCCCTTGCTGTTGTTGGAAAATTGATTCCAGTTCCACAGACACCTCTAGCCAAGGTGTTTATTAAGCCATATCAGCGATGTGTTGCATCTCGTTGTAATTCTAATTAATATATATATTATCCAATGTTTCCATCCATTAAGAAGCCTCACCAATTTCTTGAAGATCAGTCTTCTATGGAGAAAGTAAATGTCACTACTCATTTGGCTCTATGAATCTATTCCTGCACATATATATACACACTTCATCGAAGTGGGATTAAAATTCTATGGATGTATTTGAGAAAAATAGGTGATTATTCATGGACAGGACATTTAAATTCAATAAAAGAGTGGGAAATACAGGATATTTGATTCAAATGTAGGCTGTTTCCCCCTTTCTATAAGAGAAAAAGGGCCAAATTTTAACTACTGAGAGCGGGCATTCATAAACTGCTTTATTATGCTTGAAAAAGAAGGGATGATAATGCAGGGACCCATATCTTCTAGAGTTTCAAATGATTAAACATTAAGAGTAATCAAATTCAAGATCAACATGGAGAAATATAAACAGTATTCTGGTCAGTCAAGCATCCATTTGATGTCCATTCGATTGTTTTTTTTTTTTAGTAAACATGAAAATGAAGTGATGCAATAACTTTTCTTAAAAATGCTATAGCTGAAAAGAGGTGCTAATCAAATCAATACTACTTAGGACTAAGCCCAATAATCCATCCCACCACTATTCAATTTGGGGATAACCCTGCACACAATAGGCACAACCCCATATTCAGTGATGCTACACTCCAAGCACTGTTCGTTTGGGTCCCATGCAATATGCATACCCCCATGTTCATGATGCTCCGCATCATTCTCTCCTCCTTCGTGAATGAACATGGGACCTCTAGCTCGACTAACTGATTCAGGATGATGCAATGTCTTTTTTAAAAGCTATAATCGAGCACTTTATCACCCAGAATTAAGCCCAATAAATAAATTCCATGCACTGTTCTAATTGGGGCTAGTCCCTTATGCAATAGGCCCGCCTACATACAGTGATGCTCTGCATCAAGACGATCCGTTTTGGGTTGAGTTGAAAAATCAAATTTGAGATTAGGTTAGATTGAGTTGGGTCGTGTTATGAATTAAAATTCAAGTGAAAATTACACCATTCCCTACTTTTGAAGATCTAAATTCCAAAATCAAATTTTAAGTTTTAATTTGCAAAAGTCAGATATTTTATATATTGATACATTTTTTTATATTTAATTAAATATTAATAATAATATTATAAATTTTAATATTAATATTAATATTAATATTACAATTAATCAAAGTCACCCAATTC
>CAIGRB010132731.1:18365-36709 GCA_903798255.1 Fraxinus quadrangulata
TAATGTTTTTACATATATATTGAACAATTTTAAATATTATATAATTAAATATTAATAAACGACCTCGCTCTTACAATCACTGATGGTCAACGTTGACTGGTTGACGTCCGCCCGGGCTGAGCTTAGATCCTAGGTCCGCCACTACGTGTGATCCTACCAATTTATTACCATTCTTAATAAGTTACAAGTGATAAACGTATGAATTGAGAGGTAATCTAGTTTGAATTGCTTATGAATTTGGATCTGGTCTTTTGAGCATATGTTATTTCTTGCACATCAGTGTTGTTGCCTAAGAACGTATCGCCAGAGGTGATTGAACATAAACTAAGGTGTAATTTAAAGATTTGGAAAACTAGTAAGTAACAACGTCTACTTTGAAGCTATTTACTTTCTACTTAGGACGTTGATGAAGAAGTAAGGAGAAAAAATAAATAAGATTTGCATATGATTTATTTTGATCCAGAGAAAACTTATAGCACGGTGTTTTCGAAAATTTATAGATTGATGGTGGAAGCAAAAATAGAAAAAAGGGTGCTAAATCCTGCTGCGTGGTTGGGCTTAGCTAAAAATTTGTCCAGCTTTTGTCGTCTGATCAACGCTTTCCTTTTCACTTTTAGATCTCAACACTTGTTCGTATCATGGCTTGATGACCTATGGCATCGGACAGTACTTTCTCTGATTGATTTTAGCAGAATTGTTCCTTTAACAGTGAGGGCCTGCAAAGGATTTCTTTATCCTTCACGTGCATGAAGACTCCTTCTAGAAAAGTGATCAAGGGAGAAATTCCTGAAATCTCTCTAGGTACGAATGTGGTCATTCTGCTTCATCGCGTTCCCTCCTCTCCGGCATGGGCCACTTCTCTATTTTTTTAGTTAGGCCGAGGTACATCTCTAACCTCAATTATTTTCTTATTCATGGTATGAGGTAGCCTTTTCTGCACTGATGTGACTTTTAGCTCTGCTCTGGACCTCATGGTTAGTTTTTGATCTTTCCTCATGGATTGACCTCCAGAATCTCGTTTGGATCTTAATCCTGATAATTCCACCTGAGTTGCATTAATGGAGATCTTTTCGACCTCGATGATCAATTTGTTGAACCTATTGATGTAGTGATGCGCGATGAATTATAATTATAGCCAAGAAGAAGATAAGAACAAAAGAAGAAAAAGAGGGGAGGGAGAAAACGGGCCGCAAGCCACTATTCAATTAATCATATTCATTAATTGATTCTCCATGTTTAATACAATCCATATAAATAGAATAAAATGAGAACACTTAATGCATAAAAGGGCCTTGGGCCAACCAGCTACTACAAGCCCAATAATAAAACATAAATAATAAGTCCAATAACGATAAAATAAATCTTGATCTCGTGATGTCCGCATCACTATCCATCACTCATTTCTATCACATAAGAATTTTAGCAACTTATATGACCCCAAAACAAGCATTTAATCTTTTAATCTGATTTAGGACTAAACTTTGTTGTATGTGTTCAGTATGATTTTGATCTTGTACTTTCTGACAACCACAATGAATTTCATAAAAAAATGCGTAAATCATCTCATGATGCAGAACCTAGAGGCACATGTGGACAAGTTAGAGTTGTCAGAAGTTAATATTTGATATTATTATTGGAAAATAATTTCTAAATTGCTGCTAGGGAAGTTGGTCTCTACATATTTTTTAGGTTTTCAATTGGTCATTCTATAAAAATAAAAAGGAAAGTTATGCGTTAAAATCAGGCGTTAGTACACTGGTTAGAACATATGGATTCACGTGGACACAGCTTTCAATAATTGTCCTATCTTTTGTCTCGATCTGACTATTTGTGGACCGAAGCACGTAGTACTTAAAAGCTTTTGTTTTCTTTACTTTCAGGAAATGAATCTACAGCGATGAATGACTGGAAAGGTGCATGGTGGCATAGCAGTTTCACCACCCATTCAGGTGAATATTTTGCATGTTTCTTTTTCCGAAAATTGACTGAGGTGCATAGAAATATCCTGGGTAAAAGGACTTCCAAGTAAATAACTCTGCAGTCCTACCTTTCTGCTTCCTCTTTTGAAGTTCATTTCGTTATCTAGAGGTTTTTAATATCTAAACTATTGTTGAAAATTATGTTTTTTTCTCCAACGCATCACTATCTTATTTTTGTCATAAAAAGAATTTCTATAACAAAAATATAGTTCTTGTATACTTTTCTCTTAGTTTTGGGAACTCTATTGAAGATAGAAATGTTGACTATACATGAAGAATCCAAATTTCATATTTAAGAGGGGCCTATGAATAGGGTGAAGATGAGAAAAACTAGTGGTGTGGAAGGAATTTTTAATGAAGTACCGAAATGTCTTGAGTAAGGTGGGTATTTTATGGTTGATGAAATTATAAAATGAGATCTTAGTGAAAAGATGTTCGAGGAGTGGAATACTTGTGTTAGTGTATATTTACAAGAATGGAGATGGTATTCAAGATTAAGCAGCATGGATTTATTAACTATTGTGTTATACTATCGAACTATGGCCTCACGGGACAGAGTGATTGAGCATGGACTAAAGTATAATTGAAAGAGACCAGATAATCAATTTGGAATTATATATTTCAAGTGGTAAAAAAGGGCGCACGTAGTGCCAAAGTTTAACTAGGTAAGGCTTAGATTATTCTTGAAGGTAATTCTAGACAGTAAGATGATAATTCCAATGTCTGTGATGAGAATTCTTTTGATGTTTTTAGTAAGCATGGAACCTTTTCATCTTATCTGTCTTTACAAACTTNGCACGTCAAAAGTAAGTTCAAAAAATTCGTGATTGGAGATGATTTGAAATTTTAACTTGTTATGAAATTTAGGAACATTATCAACAGAATGATAAGATGACACAGTATGTCGATAATTAGTGGGTAACCTCCTAATGTCAATAAGAAGAGTGTGCAACCGAGTAATGGCCATAGAGAATAATGTGGAAGAACGAAAACAAATTCCACATGAAAGTCATGTAACATAGTAGGCACGAGATCTAAGACATCTGAAATGTTTGACTTCGATGATATTGCTTTAGGTACTTTCTCAATTATGTCAATGTTAAGTGCATCGGCTGTAGATATGGTCATAGTAGGGGACACGACACACTGTTTACAACTCTCAACTTCTGTAAAAATGGAGGAAAGAACTGCATTATAATCATCTAAACAAACCCATAACGATTTTATAGTTTGTGACAAGAAGGTTTGATAGTATCAAGACACTTCTCAAAAAGTCTTTTCACTACACGAAATGCAATAGGAGAAGCCTCCTTATGTTTATTTTGAACACAATCCAAAAGGAGGGTAATTAGGTCCAGCGGGATATTACCAATTTCTTCTAGTGTAAGGGTCATAATAGTCTCTATGGATGTGAAGACATTCCCTAAATAATTTCTATTTAAAGTAACAAGAAAAATTGGAAATATCAATTATCGTACGTTCACAATCTAGGTCCAACATGATGAGACAATATTTCTCATTAGCCATAGTATCTAGTATCCTAATGGCCGTTGCATACAAATTGATGGATGTGCTCGTGAGAAATGCAAATGAGGATATAATCAAGGGGAAAATGTCTTGCATTATTTCATTGCAGAAAGGAGGACCGGGTTCTATGATGCGAAATATTTCATCCAGGCAAGAAACAATTGCTACTTGTATAGCAATATCAGGATGTTTTAATAGTTTATTTGAGACCAATGCTTTGCTAAGTGTGTTAATAGATGTGAGCATGGAAACAGCAGGCACTTGGTACACTTGGAAAAGTAAATACTCAGTATATTCAAGTAACGATAGAAGTTCGTTAAAAGGTACTGAAAATTGAAGAAATTTCCTTCCATTTGTTAACAATTGGACTCCTAACGTTTGGTATTCACACCATAACATTTTCTGTTAAAATTGACAAACCAAAACACTTAAATAAAAATATATGTTCAATACAATAAAATTGTTACCTCACAAGATTCAAAAGAGTCCAACAATGCTCCAATCATGATTTTTCATTTGGCACTGTTATGGTGGCAAGGCAGTATTGAATCATTGGAGTGGCCTTCAACAACAAGAATCAAATTCGCCGCAATTAACGTTAGAAAATTCTCACTTTTTTTCACATTTTCTCTTTTTTTTTTTTTTGGTCACTCTTTTTTTCACCTTTTTTTTTTCCTCTTTTTTTTTTCTACTAAAAGTAAATTACAAAAACAATAGGGCCTAAAACCAATCCCAAAACTGAAAGGAGTTACAAAAAATAGGGCAGAAAACTAAGGCCCAATTACAAAATCAATTAACCTAAGCAGGGCCCAAACTGTTAGCCCAAAACACCAATTAAATGAAACAGGCCCAAACATAGACTAAAAATATAGGCCCAATTACTAGACAACTAAACAGGCCCAAAGTGATAAGAAATACCCAAATTTATAAGCAAGCCCCATACCCAAATCAATTAACTCAACAAACAAAACCAAACCGAGGTCAATTTTGGAAGCGGGTGCCGACTTGGTCTGATCTTCAGGGCAAGCAGGGGCATGGCGATTGTCGAAAAGATGTGGGCGGTAGCATTAGGAGCTCCTTCCCTATATTTTTATTTTATTTTTGGTTTTTGTTGCCTGGATGTTGGTGTGGCAGCGGTGGCTTTAGAGGTGACAATCGAGCCGAGCGGCTCATCAGCTCGACCGCTCGGCTCGTAAAAATGAGCCACGAGCCGCTCAGGCTCATCAAAAAGACGAGCCCGAGCGGAGTAGGCTGACGAGCGACTGTCAATTATTTATTTATTTATTTAAGGTCTAGGTATAGTTTTAAATAAAAAAAGAAAAAAAAATTAGGCGAGCTCAAGAGCCGAGCTCGGCTCGACTCGTGAACCACGAGTAACGAGTCGAGTCGAAGCTCGGCTCGTTACAAAAGAGCACGAGCTCGGGCCGAGCTGGCTCGGCTCGCTTCATTGACATCACTAGGTGGCTTAGGGCAAAGGTGGGTTTTGTGATCTGTTGCGGCGGTTCAATTGGTGGTTGTTGAAGAGGTGGAGGCGACAGTTGATTGTGGGTTGTGGGTTTGGTGGAATAGTTGGGCAGTTTTCGGTTGCAATTGTTAGAGAGTGTGAAGGCAGGGGACTAGTGGCTGTGTTGGAAGTGTTGTTGCAGGGGACGATCGGTGGCAGTGAAGGCGCAGGCGTCGAGGTGTGCTTTTGGGATGGTATGTGTTTTCTGTGTATGGGTATTGGACGATAGGTATTAGATTTTGGTTTGATGGTTTGGTGTTGTGCAGTTTGGTGGGGGTTAGCAGTTTTGGGTTTTGCAATTTAGCTGTGTTTGGAATGTAAATTGATGATGGAAACAAGGTTTAGCTCTGATATAACTTTGATGTAGAATCAATGGAAGAATTAGAGTTGCAAGCAGAAAGTAGAAGAAAGGGAGGGAGGAGAAACCGTGGAAGAAAGTGAAGAAAGGGGAGGAAGAAGAAACGGGNATGTTCAATACAATCCATATAAATAGAATAAAATGAGAAAATTTAATACATAAAAGGGCCTTGAGCCAGCCCGTACGACAAGCACAATAAGATGAAGACATAATTAATAGAATCCAATAACAATAAAAATAAATAAATCTGATGTCCGCATCATGTAGCTTTTCATGGACTCACTTCCTCCTTATTTGATTCTCACTAGACGTTCATTTGGCATATTCTGAGCTCTAGATCCCATGAATTAGGCTGAAAAGGTAATGCCAAATCATTCCAACTTCTGACTGACCTCTAGAACAACTTCTTAAACCACCTCTGGGCTTTTGTGGACAAGGTTGAGGGGTAAGACCTTGTATATTATGGCATCGTTGGTATCCTGGACTTTCATCTAGAACGTATACTTGTTAAGGTAACTTATGAGGCCACCTCCTCCATAACTGGCGAGCTGCAGTATTTTTAGTTTCTCTAGCAAGGGTTTTGCCAATATATTCTCAGTAAAAGGTGGAGTTCATAGTTGGTGAAGTACTCCTCTTTCACTCCATTTTGCTTGGCTTTCAAATTGACCATGAGCTTCTTTAGCTGATCCAATTTTCGTCGTTCCTCTGACTTTGCAGCGGGCTTGTGGTGTGCCTAATCAAGTCGACCTTCTCTCCTGGTGGACGAATCACGTGACTTTATACGATAAAAATTGCTTCCAAATCACCTGAAGTTTCGACCTCCGGTGATGACATTCGTTTGCTCTTGTCAGTCTTGTTCCTTAAGGACTCTTCTTTTGGGGACTGCAAGTTCCTTCGGACGTGCGGCCTAGAATTCTATCCCGAATAGGAGATTTCACTTCAATTTTCATAACTCGCTTGGTGATTGTTTGACAAGAAATGTGATACCTAAACACACAAAACAACAATGGACAAATGGAAGGACATAGCAACATCGACTATCTAGCTCCGACGTTTTTATTCCAAAGCAGCCCCTAAAATTAGACACACATCCGAAGAGTCTCTTATTCCCTTCTTTGCTCTGTTATTTCGTTTACTTGATATTTTAAGATATTGAGGGCAATGTTTGATTTAAGTTTAAGTTTTTATTACTTTTGTGCAATTGTATGAAATTTTATTGCTTTTTTATATAGGAAAAAGAAAAAAAAATTTCAAAAAGATTTTCTTTATAATTTGCTTGCCTGTGTGGATTAGGCACCCTTGTCGGGTATGATGTATATATTTGGAATTATGTGTTGATTTATGAATTGTGAAATATATTATATGAGGCGGGACGACCTTGAAATAGAAGTATTTAGAGCTGAGCTGCACACTTTTGATCAAGCCATTGCGGCATATATTAATTGATGCTTACCCTGTGATATTTGATATTTTGTGCGTACATGAATTAAATTTTGCATTGTAAAGGAATGAGTTGATTCATGATTGATGGGTTCAAATATAGAACTTAGATGCAAAGATTTAAGCAATTATATTATACATCCTTAGACCATTTTGAGTATAGCTTGAGGGTGATTGAACTGTTACAGAAAGATAATGATATGAATAGGAATATCGTTTGTGAAAAATTCTTGTGTAGATTGTCTAAGGTCAATAAAATGAAGATTATGTGAGAATCTTAAGTTAGGGATCGATTTTTGAGAATGCGTGTATATGAAGGCTATTTCACTGATCATTGTATAAAAAAAGGAAAAGCTATCATAATTCATGAGTAAAAGCTACCTTATAAAAGATTCGAATGAAGACAACCACTAAAAATTCCAAAAGAAAACTCAAAAAGGGATTAAATTAGTGCACGAAATAAAATATGCACATCAAATATTAGAAAAAATATGCATGAAACAGAAGACGCGCTACATGCATTAATTAATCCCCTAGACACTTATTTGAGATTATTAGATGTTTGACAATGGATTATTAGCCTAATTGAATCTTAAAGGTTGGAGAAATCAAAGTATTGGAGAATTCTTATTTGTTAAGATATTGACATACAATTAGTAAAATCCATTCAAACTAGAAAGAATAAGGATTAGTACAAAAATTCAACCTTACATTACACATTGGACTAAGGAGGCGCGTTGGTGGTCATGTGAAGGAGGTAGATGTGCAAGCGGTGGTGGTGGCGGTGGTAGTGGATTGAGGAGATGATGACGACAATTTGAGTAGTGTCGATGATGGTCGGGTGTGGTTGAGATGAAGAGTGATTGTGACTCGATAATTGACTAATTTGTGACATTAAATATGTGATTTGTAACTAAATTACATAATTGTGATCATAAATTGTTTTCTTGTGACTGTAATCTTATGTTATCCATGATTATTATGTGATAGTGATCATAAAGAGTGTGTTATTGTGACAGTGATCTATTTAATTAAATTATTGGCCACAATATTAGTGAGATAAAGACCTCTTGCATTGGATGGAATGAAATACATTTCATCAACTCTCTCATGCCTTGTTTGGAAAGAGATTGTTGAACAAATTCGTGATCCATAAGCTTCTTGCAGGTGAAAAATCTTGACAAAATCAAGTTTTTTATTTATTTAATGTTTACACAACTCGACCTTTTTTAGCATTTAGGCCTCTAATGGTTATATTTTATAGCGCTCAAATAAATACTAAGTCCCTGTTTGATGGAGATTAAAATCAAATTTTTAATAAATTTTGATAAAAGTTAATAAAATATATAATTAAAAATTGTGGATCCTATGAAATACGTAATTAAAATTAATTGTTGATCTTGATTTAAATTAAAACCTAGATTTAAATTTTTACCAAGCAGGGCCTAAAATACATTACATAACTATATTACTAATCAAAATAATAAGATACAAACACCTACAATTTTTAAATATGACTTAATAATAGAAAATCCCCTACAAACTTCACCATATGCAATATATCCTCTTACCTATTAAAAATAGTAGAAAAGGTCCCCATTTGAAACTTTTTGTTCGAAATACCCCTGTAAAGATCCGTCAGCTCTGTCGATAAATCTTAATAAATAGGGAAAAAAAATAGAAAGGCGAAAACTCCCCACCTATTAGACATGACTTCATCTTATTTTCTCAATAAAAAATTGGAAATGACGAATATATCTCCTATTCAATTAGAATAAAAAGAAAAAAAATAAAGATTTAATTGCAATTATAATCTCAAATCTTTTTAAAAAAAGTACAAATGAGTCTCAAATAAATAACTAAAAAATAAAAACTAAAATTTTATTTTCCTCCCCAACCCCATCCCCACCCTTAAAACGTCATCTTACGCCCCACTCCACCCCATCCTACCCTACCATCAAAACTTCAATTTTCTCTCCACCCAACCTAATACCAATTATTCTAAGCAAAAGTTCTCAGCAAACATATTAAATGAATCCCAAATTCAAAACTCTAATAGTCCACGTTGACCCTAAAAAATATGATGCTAACGTGGCCAAACAAATTTCAACGCGTTTTGTTTGGAGTATCGGAAGGAAGCGAGAAAAACGTGAACGCGGGAGATGCTTTACGGCGTGAGAGACAAATGTTCGAGCACCGACGAGTAAAATAAAGATGATTGCGTTAACAACAACCACCGATCAAAATGTTTATGATTATCCGCTAAAGATCAAGTAACAACCATGGAACAAGTAAGATGATATATAGAGAATTTCTTCTCCTGGATGTGTGTTAGAAAAGATGCTTACAAGGCTATCTTGTATATGTATTTCCAGATTTTCAAGATTCCTGCTCATCAACAAATACTTCCTATTTATAACGTTTTGGTCGACATGGTATCCGTTGGATCAGAATCACATGATCTCATCTCCTTTACTAAGACTTTATATCACTATCTATCATACAATAAACATATTTACAATGGGCCAGCCACCTTACACATTAGACTGACACACCGACATTTTTATATTACAACAGTTATATTAATCATTCATAAAGATTGTCTATTAATCTTTTAAGAGACAGTTTCAGCTTCATGAGCTTCGAATGAACCAAAGCTTCCTCCGGAGGAAGCTTTGTATCGGTCTTCTGTGAAGAACTTCGTTGTCTTCTCCGACCTCTTTAGATAGCACTTCGGCTTTACATGCTTCGGCCATCTAAGCAGTGCTTTGGCACAAAAGCTTCAGCCATTCACTTGATCTCTTAAATTTGACCAATTGACTCTTTGCTGACTTCATTCCACTTAGATTGCTGCATGGCGTTTTGACTTGAGCCTCGGTGGCGAGACGTAACACTCCATATCTCCATTTCTTCATATTCTCTCCTCATTCTAAATAACTATTGCATAACTTGTCTTGACATTCCCCCATTTCCTGCACCTAAAACGCGATAACTGGTATAATTTTGTACCTTTGAATTAGAACCAGAAAATTAAAGTTTTGTATGGTTTCATTTTTTTTCGTATTGCATATGCTATGTTATTAGTTAATCATAAGGCTATTGTTTAAGAGTTAGAAGGTTACCTTCATTGGTTGTAAAATGAGAGGGAGTCAGGGAAAGACGAAAAAATGTATTTCGATTAGATGATGGCGCGGTACAAGGGCAAAGTAAAATTATAAAATGGGTACATCTCATACCTAGCATTACAGTCGAGGAAATTTACTCTTGCTCCATGTTTAATATCATAAACATGACAGGAAATTCGAGATACAATCTCGAAGGCAGGTATTGCATTGACCTCTCGAAAGATCAGGGGTGCACTACGTCAGGGTGTACAATGTCTGAAATGCTGTGAAATTAGCTTGTTTGGTAGCAAATTTTTTACCAGAGAGATCATTTCCTGCTTCTGTTACTAATTCATTCATAGTATCTGCTGAAAAATTTGGGAGTGATTGTGACGGTGATGATGGTCGTGGAAAGTGAAGGAAGTGACGATGGAACGTGGGTTTTGGTATGGGGGGGAGTGGAGGGATGGGATGGGTTGGGTTGGGTTGGGTTGGGTGGATGTGGGTGGAGGAAGAAGAAGAAGAATAATTTGAAATTCGTAAGTACTTTTTAAAAAAAATAAAATAAAAATTGAGATTATAGTTGTAATTAATTTTTTGATTTTTGTTTTATTTAAATAGGAAGGCATATTCGTTATTTTTAATCTTTTTATTGAGAAAGTAGATGACATTAGCCTTTTTGGCCAATTTCAAATAGGTGGGAGGTTTTTGTGCATCATGTTTAATGTTTTTTGTGCACCATGTTTAATAGGTGTGGGTTTTTCCTTTTCTATTTTTTTTTTCATTTTTTTTCCTTATTTATTAGGATTTAAGAGCACAGCTGGTGAATCTTGACGACAGTGAGGTATTTCGAATAGGAACCTTTCTGCAATTTTCAATATGTGAGGGTATATCGTACATGATCAAGTTTGAAGAAGAACAATAATTTGAAACTCATTTATACTTTTTTAAAAAAATTAAGATTATAGTTGCAATTAGTTTTTTTATTTAAATAAGGGGATATATTCGTCGTTTTTCATCTTTATATTGAGAAAATAGGGCATGGCCTTTTTCACCAATTTCAAATAAGTGGGGGTTTTTTTACACCATGTCTAGTAGGTGTGGATTTTTTCATTTCTATTTTTTTTTTCATTTTTCCTTATTTATGATGAATCTTGACGGCAAGAAGGTATTTCAAATTGGGATTTTTCTGTGATTTTTAATACGTGGGGGTATATCGTACATGATTAAGTTTGTAGGGGGGATTTTCTGCTATTAAGTCTTTTAAGTATGTAACTATGTATTCAATTCCATATTTATATGAAAAAATTGCAGTCGATGCCTCCAAATCTTTCATTTTGCTACAGAATATATCTTAACATTTCATTTTTGTGGTCATTGTCACAATCCTTCAACATCTATTGCAAACGGAGTCCATTTGACATATTTCATCCACTACTCTGTTAGTAAACCCTTAAATTAAATGTTTAGCTTGAATTGGCAAATTAAATGAGAAATAAAATGGTCAAATTTATATTTTCTTCCCTAAAAACTCTAAATTAATTAAATAAAAAGTACTATCCTGCTAGTTGGGAAATTGAAGAAATAATCAAAGAATTGAGTGTCCACGATCAAAAAGTCGTTTGAACTGTATGGTATTATACTTGTTTCTCTGTGAAATTCTTCCGAGTCTTGAACCGGGTCACAATAGGATCCAAATTCGTAACTTTGTTGGTTCTTTACATCCATGGAATCAAGAATTGGGAACTCCCCAAAGCTAGACGGTTCACTAGATTGAGTACTGGAGAATTAGAGAACGAGGGTCGGAGAAGAAACATTATGCAAATCTTTATCAGACTCGTAGCCCAAAATTGACATCACATTATTCTCTGACTTCTCCATGCCCACCGAATTTGTGAAATTTGTTAAAGCATCTAGTCCCCGGAGTTTAATAGCAGTATTGTGGTACAACGTATCAGCTTCTTCTGAAGTGTTATAAGTACCCAACCAGAGTCGGACTTTTAGGAGGGTGTATTCAATTGAGACATTTAATGAATTTTTGAGATTTAAAAAGTTTAGGGGTATTCAATATAAATTTTTTGAAACTCTCTAAAAGTATTGGTGTATTCAATTGAAACTTTATAAACTTTGAACAATTCTCTAAAAGTCATGGTGTATTCAATTAAAACATTTTAGAAGTTTCTATAAGTTTTGGAGTATTCAAATTTTAATAACTTTTAGCAACTCTTATAAAAGTCTCTATGGTACTAATTTTTAAACAGAAAGCCTTAAAATAAAATTTTAAAATTTGTCTCTAATTAATCACAAGATTTTGAGAAACTTTCACAACAACAACAATAATAATAATAATATGTATATATTTTTTTTCAATATTTCTCTTTCATTTTCTCTTTTACGAATATTAGAGTTATGATTAAATTTTATTTTTTCTATTGATTATATTTGTTTTTATTTTTCTTTTTTCTCTCTTATTGTTTATCTCTATTTTCTAAGAAAAAAATAAACTTTTTTTTTTCTTTTTTCATTTATTTTTTGTGAAAATATCTATTTTTAAAGTCTTAATTTTTTATTCTTTTTTAAATAATTTTTTATTGCATGGGGAGGAAAAGGAAAAGGAGCATTGTGGGAACCGCCATATCGTATATGAGAATTTCATATTATTGCACTAGATTCATGTGAAATCTATTTCAAATGAAAGTTTTCAAAAATCTTTTGAATTTTACAAAAATCTATAACAGTTTTGAAATGAAAATTTATAGAATTATACAAAAGATTTCCACAATTCCGTACAAATCTATAAAAAAAAATCCACGAAATCCACATAAATCATCACTTAAAAAAAGTCTTATCAAAGTTTTCAAAAGTTTCAATTGAACACATATTATGTAGGATCGGGTCTCTTATCTCGGCTACCCATTTACCCCACGATCGCTGTCGGGCGCCCGAACTTTCGAGAACCACCCCTTAGACACCTTTTACTCAGTCGCCTTCACCTTCTTTGGCTTCTGCTTGACCCAAAGCTCACTGATTATACCATTGACACGTGTTTTGCTAGCTTTTTCAATACTTATTTCTTTAATGCATTTTTGAACACGTTGCCCTCTGAAAATCTCATCTTTGTTTAAAACCTTATATATTATTTATTAACTATTTTTAAGTTTTTAGGTAAAAAAAGTATAATTTGACTATTTTATCCCTAATTTAATTTGTCAAATTGAGTCAAACATTTAATTTAAGAGTTGACTAATGGATAAGGGGATGAAATATGTCAAATGAACTCTAGCTGCAATGGAAGTTAATGACTATTAAAGGTTTGGAATTACGACTGTAAAAATGAAAAGTTAAGGTATAATCTGCAGCAAAATGAAAAATTTGGGACCTTCGATGCAATTTTCCCCATTTAAATTGTTAAAACTTGACGTGACTCACTTCACATAAAATGATTCGATGCAATTTTACCCATTAATTCTTTTTTTTTTTTTAATTTTATAAACTTCACTCGTCCAATAAAGATATACTTGATTTTCTTTTTTATTTGTTTCAACTTAATGAATTATAAATCATTTTTTTGTTGTTGATAGCATAATTAATTTCTTAATTTTCTAATATGTCAATATTTAATGTATTTTGTTATCAACAAATATCAAATGCTCCTATTTAAATCATTATTTAATGTGTCTTGTTATCAACAGAAAATATATTTTCAACTATATTAATTAAATTTTTTTAATATGTATAAAAATGAAAATAAATCTATCTTTATGGAACGAAAGAAATATTTCATATTTTATTTATATTCCAAATATACATGATCCTTTAATCTTTAAAAAATTATTTACAACAATTGGTATCAAAGCCACAACAATCAACAAAAGCCAAGATTTTCCTTCGAAAAAAAAAACCCATGATTTTAGAATACTTGTAGCTCTAATAGCAACTGTTGTTAATAAACTCTCAATTTTTGTTTAGAATACTTTTGATTGCGAGTATGAAATTTGTGTGAAAAGAAAATAATTTTTTGGCAATTCAAATGTCTAGAATTTATTTGTACGAAAATTATTAATTAAATGTATTTGATTGATTTAGCTTTCAACATAAATAATATTATATTTATCTATTTTTTATTGGTGTACAAATGAGAGAAGTGACAGATGAGAGAGAAAAAAAAAAGAAAATTACTTGAAAAATAAAAATCACTCATCTCCAAAGAAAAATGTTTTTCTTGTTTTTGAGGAAAATATGGTTACGTGATCAAAAGTTGAAAAAAATATTTTCCACAAAAAAATTGTCAATCAAACACTCAAAATGTAGAAATTTCGATAGAAAAATAATATTTTACATGAAAAAATAAAGCTAATGAAACAGACTCTTAATGAAATTAATAAAACTCTTAAATATCAATTAAGTTTATTTATAGGAAAGAAAAAAATAGGCATTACCAAATCCTATCCAACTTGGGAATTTTCCAAAGTCACCTTATAACAAAATTATGGATGACAAAAAAATTCGTTCAACCCTACCCGTGATGTCCATCCCGAATGAAGCGGGGATTATCCACCTAATCGAGTAAATGGGGGTGAGGATATGGCGGTGGTCATTATCTCGAAGCAGGTATGGGTGGGTACGGGAAACATAGTCTCTACCTCACTACTCGTCCCGTTTACAACTAATTTAAAATTTAAAATTTTTATCACTAAAAACAAAATATTTATCATTATATTTAAAGAGAACACAAGTTATTCTTAACAAATTGGAAAAAAAGTATTAATATTTATTAACTAAAGATATAAAAAATAAAAACAAAAAATAAATGGGACGTAAGACCCGTCCAGCCCCGAACCCATCTCGCTTTAATTGAGTATGAGAATGTGATAAGGTAGCAAAAATACCCAACGAGACGGGAGTCGAAATGACCGATCCATCCCTTACCCTCCCCCTAGCCGTCCCTAAACAAAATTGATGAAAGCAATAGCTAGAGATCATTGTTCCAGTTTCAAGTACTTTGAATAAATATAGTGACAATTTAAACCCCCTTACGATCCATCTTTGTTAAAACATTCCAATGTACTTGATCATATTTATAATTCTCAGACCGTCGTTTATATTCAAACACATCTTTATCCCAAATCTTAATACCCATTCCCACCGAAACTATAACAACACTATCCCATCAACATTATTGTTGTCCTCGTCGACCACCGACAATGTTGTCGCCGTATAAAACGATTGCCACCATCATTTCATTTACCACAACGATCCTCATGCCAAACCCACCCAGTACCACCATGCACGGCCACCCGATGGTGGTGTGTATGTTTCAAATCAAGGCGATTATAAAATAAAAAGCAAAAAAGCAAAAAAATAAAAAATAATAAACAGGGCAATAAATGGGACAGAGAACTTGTCCCGACCCAAATCCACCCCTTCCCGCTTTAATCGAGTATAGGGATGAGAAGATGACAAAAATACCCGACGGGACAATGATCGATCCGTCTTGTACCTGTCCCATTGCTGTCCTTGTATATTCTTCGTTTGGTAGAAATTTTTTGAGATATGTTTTGTGAAAAGTAATTTTTAATTAAAAAATAGAAAAAAATTATATATTCTGGTGTAAAATTATTTTATTAGTTAAAAATAGTTGTGCTATATACAACTATTGGTGGTAAAATATCACGTGTTGAGAATGGATTTGGACTACAGTAAATTTTGAAAAATGAGGCACATACTCACATAGTGTTATTTGATTAACCCGTCCCATTTACCCGGTGCTTCCAGTTTACCATGACGAATTCGCCTTCCTCGGCTCTTCTTCACAGCCTCGTCCAGTAAGTTCTCCCTCTTTACACACACAGAGGAACGTGCATATAGCTTTACCTCTATTTGCTCTCTGTAATGGGGTCTCTCTTTATTTGGAGGCGTTGTGAGTTCAAGTCTGTATATATGGGTATGCATATAATATGTTTGTTTCTTTGTGTGTGAGACTGTGTAATCAGCTTCATATTGTTGTTGCTTCTTCTTCAATTGCAGATTATCACAAACCCTTAAAGTGAAACTCTCCAAAACCCCGTACAATCCGCCAGAAGGTTCCCCAAATGTCTCCATCAAATCCACTCTGCAGGATCTCCTACCAAATCCCAACATTTCGGAAGCCGATTTCCGAACCCACATCAAAGACTTCGTATTATGTTGTGCGTCACTAGCTTCTGCTTTGAACTCCTCAACTGAACACCTTTCGTGGATTCCGAATTCACTCTCGTTTTCTGCACTCTCATCATTGGAAGATTTTGCCAGTGCTTATTATCATTCTAGCAACGTGAAGGATTCAATTAAGATTGGTGAATTGGAGTTGGATTTGAGGTTTTTGGAGAGTGACAAGAGGCTGGTGATCGAGTTGATGCCAGAAGTTTTGCCTTTGTTCAAAGATAAGATTAAGGAGAGTGCAATAGATGAATCTGATGATGGTGATGGAATTTCAGCTGCTAGTGCTAAGGCCCCAGTGGCTTATGCAATCGTCGCTGCCTATCAGTTTCGATGGATTGTTACACAGGTCACTGCGTTTGGCACATTGGGGTTTTCCATATTATTGAATGTGATGTCGAGTTCTGTCTAACATGGGTTGATATCAATCTCTGTAGACGGTCTTGAAAAATAACATTGGGGAGGAGAATTCCCTGCCCCTCGTATATAAATATAATTGAGCGAGAGAACATAGTAACATAGAAGTGTATTTGATATGTTAATTGAGAGTCGGAGAGTCCCAGGGAATTCCTTGCCCTCTTTGCAGGTTCTTATTGGTGGTGGCATTACAATGTTATTTTACAAGACCAAAGTGGCAATTGATGTCGGACCTCCAATTTGACTACTAAAGTGAAAATGTTGGTTAAAGGTCTTTGTTTGACATTGATAGTGTATTGTTGTGTAGGTGGATTGTTTTATTTTGGGGAAGCTGTGTCCTTTGGTGGTTCCTTGTGCTTTGACAGCTCTTGATCACTGGTCTCAAGAAGTCAAGGTAGGCTGTGAACTATTACTACTACTGTATTGAATTGCTAATTTTCTCTCTTTTGTTGTTGTCCATTTTTTTTTCTGATTAAAAGTGTGTTGAACCTAAAATTTAAGTGATTTTTCTTTTTTATGCATAATTTGATTGTTTTGACTTCTCCTCGAGTTTAACAGTTATGCTGTTTCTCTTTTCATTGACCTCCGCTCAAATTTTCAATCTTAATTTTTCCTAAATAAGCTGAAAGCACTAATAATTATGCCATGAACTGCACTTAGTTACTTTTTAAAACTTTCGTTGTGAAAACGCTGTGGGAAATCGCAGTTATTTGAAAATATGATCTGGATAGATTTTATTTAAAAAAAAAAAAAAAATTCTTAAAATTACTTGGAGCTGGTAGTATAAAGTCAAAGTTCTTTATCCAGAATTGCTGCTAGTTGCTACATCTTAGGTTCTATATCTCCAGCTTTGATTCTTCTAAAATTAGTGACATCCATCAAGTACTTCCATTATCAATAGTTATTGCACTGGAAGGGTGAAGTGAGAGAAATAAGATTCACACCAAAATCAATGTATTGCAAATTTTGTTGAAAAATTAAGAGTCTAGGGAGGACTTATATGATCATATAGATTAGAGATATTTCAGTTATATAAGAGAAATTTCAGAGAATCACTATGTGCCAATTAAAAGACAAAATGTAAGTTAACCATAACAGAAATGAGGATTATAAGAATGATTTTTGGTCATACTAGAATGATCAGGGTAAGAAATGAGAATATACGATTGCAATTTGATGGGGCTTCAATGTGTGTGTGTGTGTGTGTGTGTGAGAGAGAGAGAGAGAGAGAGAGAGAGAGAGAGAGAGCTCTGGTGGTTAGGACAATGTTTTTTAGATTTAAAGAGGCTACGTTTATTAGATTGACAATCTCAGTAAAACAAGTTAGAAGAAGGAATAGATCAAAACTAACATGGTCCATTGTGATTGATATGAGTGTAGTTGTTTTCGATATTCTAGGTGATGTAGTATAAACTAAATGGAATGGCGAAAAGGGATTTATGTAGCCAACCCAAGTCTATTTGGAATAAGGCTTTTTTTGTTGTTTTTTTGATGGGGGGGAGGGGTTGGGAATTGTATCGAATTTCATGATTTTTGAACTATAACTCCTAGTCCTAGATTCGATAAAAATCTTCGAGCTTTTTACTTTAAGCACTCCCATAGTTTTGACCTAATGATCTTTCTTTACGTTGAATTTGTGCTGGACTATGATACATCGACACGGACACGTGTGTCCGACACGATACGTGTCGGATACGCCGACAAACGATTTTTAAAAAAATTACAGACAAGACACGTCATCGACACGTTGATTAAATTCTTAAAAATTCTTCATTTATATAGTATAAATTTAGTTTGATACTTGTTATTAATTTTTC
>CAIGRB010132762.1:0-23418 GCA_903798255.1 Fraxinus quadrangulata
AGCATATAGTAACAAATTTCGTTCACAATTCTTCACGTCCCATAGCAACATTTGGTTCTAGCATAATCTATTAATTTTATAAATTAATAAAAGCATAATTCATAAGCTATTCTAAGTATATTCCCAAATGACATCATGTTGGAACAAATTGCAAGTTACATCATTACGTTTGAGAATTGAAGTCTCAGCTAAGTTGGTTAAATAAAGTTAAACCATAATCCAACATTATTTATCCTAAAAGTTACTAATAATTTTACCCGTTCAATATTATTTATCCTATTTTACCCATGTTTTTACTATAGAATTATAGTATGGTAACTAGTATGATTTTGTATGTATAAGAAAATTGTATTACTTTTCAATTATATAATAAAAAATCTTCATTTCATTGACGTGGACAATAGATCCCGAGCTCACTCGCGTCTACGCAGGCTCAACGTGTTTGGACAAATCACTAGTCAACGATGCTCTGGGTTTGGACAGAGTAGAAGTTTTATAACACAAAACAAAAATATTAGACCACCGATGACATATATGAACAAGATTGTATGATAAAGAATAACCAACCACACATAAATTAAAAGCTAAAATCAAACAAATAACTCTACCAATCAAATATTCAACTCAAGAGTGGAGGATTTGTAGCTTTAAATAAATATATTTGCATCTCCCATTTAATGATACAAGGAGGGCGTACTTTTATTATTACATATGAAATTATGTACATTGAATGAAGAGGTACATGGCTTCATCTTTTGAATTGAAGCGTCACATTCTAAGCATTAATTTGACATTACTAGCTTGTGACGCATTTAATGCTCTTAAAAGGGGGTAGCTACCCTACAATCTATGTTAACAAGACTGATATAAGGTCACTTCAATAATTCAAAATGGGATTTTATCAATATGACATCCTCAAAGAAGGTAGGTTGTCCCTTTCCATGGTAGAGCCTCGGATTTGGCTTCTATACTTCGGCTAGAGGGCTTCGAAAGGATGGGCTTGGGTACTTCATAGAGGAGCCTCTTGTAGGGTGCCTCTAAAGATGCCACGTAAATTTCACATGAAGCCTCGGTACATTGGGCGTAAGAATAATTTTAATTAGAATGATGTTGTCTAACACCAGTCCATGTGAGATTATATGATAATTTCGATAAGAGGTGAAATGAAGTGACTCATTAAATTGAATCTATAATTTAAGGTCCGTTTGAGTTACATCTTTGATGTAGAATGCATTTTGGAATAATATATTGATGAATAATATGTGATTAAAAATAAAGGAAAAATTATTGAATGTCTGTAATATTATTTTATTGGACAATATATAATTGAAAAGAAAATAAAAAAATATATTTTGAAAAAAATTGAATAGCTTAATAATATGACTAAAGCTAGTGCTGTCATGGGGTGTCGAATAGCGCTACTCTTTTAATTATTCAGGAAACTGCATACCGTAGAAGAAACAAATCTAGGGATTCCGTGGGATATTCCCGCCAAATTGTACACCAAGAATCACAACCCTGCTGCCACGTCGCTATCTTGCATATGGGACCCAACGCCACCAGCTTCATAATAACCGTCTTCAGAAAATCTCGCAAATTTATGTTATCAGCGTTTTTGAATTTTTGCTCCTATAGTGAGTAGAATTTGTTTTCTATGCAGTGAAATGTCAAAAACTTTAGATCGAATTGCAAGCCCTTGTAAGTATCTATTTATAATATTTTTATTTTTTAGTGATGTAATTGAAGTGGATTAATTGTTTATTGGAAGTATTTATTGTAGATTTCAGGTTTTAATTTTGAGTTTTCAATCTTTTAGTTTTGAATGCTGTGATTTTTTGAGTTGCAGTAATAGAGGAGGGGGGCATGTTTGGCTAGCCTTAAATTTAAACCTTTTCAGATTTAAAGATGTTGAAACCCGTGTTTTCTTTTTCCTTTTTAAGAGAAAAATGTTACTTTTCCAGACTTTATGTCAAAATAAATAATCTTGCTTTTGCCAATAAAATGATTTTGTTTTTTAATACTAACTTGTTTACTTATATAATAAATCTACTTAAATGTGAACTTTTTGAGCTGAGATAAAATTAGTTTCATCTTTGATATCAAATTTGATTTCGGGGTTTCATTTCCGTGCCTCATTTTTAATAAATTCTATGTCGTGCAATGAAATTGGCTGCCTTTTGTTTTCACGAGTAATTTGGAGATATTGTGTGGGGAGAACGATTGAGCATTATCATTTCCTAGTATTTTAAGTGCATATTTAAAATGCAATATTAGATGGTAATGAACAAGATTGTTTAACTTGTTTATCTTCTTCAATTATGTTGAGTACTTTCCAATACTCCTTAAGAGACATGTCATAATTAGATATGCTTATGGAATATCCATGATTGGGAAGAATATTGTCTTGGTAAATTCCTTTCTAGATGTAATATACACATAACTAGTTTTCTTGCTAATATTGCTGCGGTAAAAGTAAGCATATTCATGTTTACCTATGTAATTCATCAATGTTTCGAATTTCATTACACTTAAGAAATCGTGACTTGAGTTTGATTTTTGAGTTAGTAATGCCTGTTAGGATCAGATTTCAACATCTATCTAAAAATCAATTTGTTTACAATAATTTTGTTGAAATATGATATCAGAGCTAGGGTCATGAATTTGAGTCACAAGAACGATAATGAGGAAGGGATTGTTGGGGTGCAACAAGCCACTCTTAAGTTAATGGTTAGGGTCACCTAAATGATGGTGATCGTACGACATAAAAGGTTTGGCTTGCTTCCCTTACCAGATACCAATTGTTTTTTAGATGAGGTAATTGAAACACGATCATGACGATACCTATTCTAATTTTCCAATAATATTGAATTTCTTGGAGATTAAGAGTTGAATGAGGGAAATTGCCTTAAATGTGGGGAAACGGAATGAAAGGGCTTTGTATCCCACATTGATTGGGAGAAGAAAGAACTTGCTAGTGGCTCTTATCACACGGGTCTTCGTTAGTCTTTAGCAAAAAGCCAAAAGAAAGAAGGGAAACTTTAATTAATATCTTTTTTCCATATTTGTCGCGAACAAAAAATTGAACAGGTGGGTTTATTTACTCCAATCCCTCAATTATGTTTAACCCTGCAATTTTAGGTAGGTCGTCCACCCACACAAAACATGGGTACCCCTTGATGCCTAACCCTCGATTGCAAGTTGGTGTAAATAAACCCATTCCATTTCTATATCCCTTATTTCTATTTTCTTTTCCAGCAAATGTAGACCTCTTTTTATAAGAAACACTAGAAATCTATTTTCTTCCCTCATTCGATATAGAATAGAAAGCCCTTTCATTATGTTCCCTTACATGAAGGAAATTTTCTTCTTTCAACACTTCGTCTCTGACACTACTAAAACAATTAGATAAATTATTAAATAAACAATTAAGAGTGGATATGAGAAAAGATTTTGTTCCAAACCCCACAAATGTAGCATTTTTCTCATCGAAGTGAATTATTATTGGTGGAGTAATAAGGTGATTCATTTGTTACAAAATTGTACGTCCATACTCAAAAATGGGTACTTCTTATTATGTTCCCACAGTGGACATCGCCTTTCCAATTATCTATGAACCGTTTTTACAGATATATATAAATTTACCTACAAGGCATGTAGCTATTATTCTTCCGGGAGTTACTTACTACATGCTTATGGCTAGAATATCTAGTTTATCTAGTTTGATTTCATTAACTCGGCTCTTTTTCCCTTTTAAGTCTGCCTTCATTTAAGTTTCATCATGTCAAATAGATATTGACGTCTAGTTAGTGTTACTGCTTCCAGTCTTAGATACAGTGAAGTTCCCTTGCAAATTTGTTTCATTTCATGGGTTTGGTCCATGAAATAATAAAGAGGCAAGTTGCTTAATGAATAATGATGTTAAATGTTTAATATCACCATCCAGTGACATAATTTTGATTTTCACCAGGTTGTCGTAATGATGAAAGAAACAAGCAGAAATCAGATGCAGAAGTTTCAGAGGAAAGGACAAAATTTGGTGTTTTCAGAAAAGCTAAGAATGTATCCAGCAAACTAAGAAATTCTATAAGAAATAAGCTGAGGAGGAGAAACGATTTTGCAGTTTGTGAAAATGAGGATGTTTGTGAAACTGAGGAGCTGAAGGCTGTAGATGCTTTTCGACAAGAATTGATCTCAGACAATTTGCTTCCTGCAAGATTTGATGATTATTATACCATGTTAAGGTGATTTTTCACTGTGCACATGCTTTATATTTAGCATATCCTAAGCATTTCTGAAATACGTATACATGAAATCTTAGATTAAAACATTAGGTGAACAAGAATTGATCTCAGACAATTTGCTTCCTGCAAGATTGATGATTATTATACCATGTTAAGGTGATTTTCACTGTGCACATGCTTTATATTTAGCAAATCCTACGCATTTCTGAAATATGGACACATGGAATCTTAGATTAAAACATAAGGTGATTTTTCAATTCTGAAATACGGTCACATGGAATCTTAGATGAAAAAAACACTTATTTATGTGAGGAGTATTTTTATTCCTGTTCATGTTACTTTGGTGCATCTGTCTATGGCAGGGTTGAAAATGGGGTGTGTGTGTGTCATTGTTTGTGAAATTAATGTAAAATTTCCCTCCGCGGTACTTTTTCTTCAACATTTTTTCAAGAATGCTTTCTTTATATTTGCTTCAGCATTGATGACATACTTCTGATTGTATAGTAGATTGGCTATTTGATATTTTCAGGAGATGACAAATCACTGCTTAGATTTGTGATCCTTCTTTTCCTACCCCTTGACAATTCCAGATGCTACTCATCTGGCTTCAGTTTCAGCTTTATGTTATTCTCATTAACATGCTATTCATTCAATATTTTGTGTTATTTGTCCTTAAATGATAAAAAATCTAATTTTATTTTCAGCAATAAAAAATTTGCAGATTTTTGAAAGCAAGGAAGTTCAATATTGAAAATGCAAAGCGCATGTGGGCTGACATGCTTCAGTGGAGGAAGGACTTTGGTGCGGATATGATTGTGGAGGTGATCTCTGATGGATTTTTAGCTCTTCTTTGTTCGACGCATTTTTGTATTGTTTCCTTAGCTTGTCAATTTGTCAAAAATTTCTGGAGTGTGAAGGTTTTTTGTTGAGTATCTCGAGTCTCTCTCTACCTGTCCACAAGTTGGCTGTAGCCTTTGAGTTTTGAAGCTTGACTTGTTATATTTATGACATAACTTTGATTTGAATCTTAATTGTTTCTGTGCTTTTATACTTCAGGACTTTGACTTCACGGAATTAAACGACGTTCAGGAATACTATCCACAGGGATATCATGGCATTGACAAGGATGGAAGACCAGTTTACATTGAAAGATTGGGGAAGATTGATGTTGACAAGTTGGTGCAAGTGACTACTTTCAACCGATTTGTAAAATACCAAGTCCAGGAATTCGAGAAGACTCTTGCTGTCAGGTTTCCTGCTTGTTCTGTTGCTGCAAATAGGCATATAGATTCAAGCACAACAATCTTAGATGTTCAAGGATTGGTACGCTAATTTCTTCTACTCTTTAACTTTTATAAACCACTCACATCATAATCAAGATTCTTACATTATTTAACAACTTTTCATTGTTCTTATTCAGGGTTTAATGAGTTTGACTGGACCTGTTGTAGAATTCATTAAGGTGCTTCAAAAGATCGATAACGACAATTATCCTGAAGTATGTCTTATCAATTACCCATATCTGTATCAAATATGTCCTAAATATCCATAAATAATGTCCTTCTTAACTATTCTACAGACACTTAGCCGAATGTATATCATCAATGCTGGTCCTGCCTTTCAGTTGATCTGGACTATGGTGAAGCCTTTACTCGACCCAGATACAACTTCCAAGATTCAGGTATACTATAAGTTCATTTATTTAAATCAAACTGCATAAATTCTTTTTTTTTAGTCTACTATGCATGATGCCCATTGATTTCAAATTCTCTCTAGGTGCTTGGCCATAATTATCACCACAAATTACTGGAAGCTATTGATGAGAGGTAACTGGACTTCTCTTGCTTGCTTAGAATTGAAGTGATTCTACAGTCCTATAAAATCATTGTCATTTTAGTGAGCTACCAGGTTTTCTCGGTGGTAGCTGTACGTGTTCAAATGAAGGAGGTTGTTTGAAATCGGACAAGGGGCCGTGGAAAGACCAAAATTTATTGAAGGTGATAAAAGTGGCCACATACAAGTCGAGTTTTACAGCTGATTCTCTCGAGGTTTTTTTTTTTTTTAATCTTCCTTTTTTTTTTCTGCAAGTTTTGTGTTTTCTAATAGTTAAAATCTTCTTTATGCAGGCAAGTTTAAATGGAGAAGTACGTGCAGCGCAGAAAGTAACAATAACAGATGAAGAATATTAGGGTGAAGGTGATTTACATTTGATATGTTCTATAGGAATTGGACTACCTTATGTAAATTCTCTTCTTTTGTTTGATTATTTTTAATTTGTTCTTGATGATATATCACTTTTTGACATTGCTAGGATTTGTTGTTTTGTTGAATCACTATACTGTCCATGAGAAGCTGCGACAAGAATGATACAGCATTTGGGTATTTTGCTTTAAATCAAATGGAGCAGATTTTTTCATGTCAGTAGTCCAGGTTTGGTGGACATGCACATTTTATTGGAAATTCGATTTGTTTCATTTACTTTGAAATCTTATTTTAATATCGATGTTATGGACACGATTTGCTTTAGAACTTAGTAAGTCTATGAAGGATTCCTTCTTTGTTTTATATTATTTGTTGATTGCATTAATGACAGCCTTAATGAAGGAGCTTTGTTAGTAGTACTAACATCTAAAGGCATTAGTACGCTCGATTAGATAGGATCGGGCAAGACAACCAAAATATACCTAACACGTTTGTTTTTCTTAATCTTACTATTGCGTTCCTTAATCTTGCTATCCGGTCCAAGCGCAAATATAAAACACACTAGGTATTCTTGTATTGAAGCCTATGAACTTCTCAGTTGATGATACTTGAATCATACTTGTGACATTATATGTGTCTAAAAGTAATTGTGAGGAACTTATGAAGCTGGGAAGACTATTTTAACATGGAACATTGATTTCGGGGAAAATGGGTTTTCTTTTTGAGTTAAAAAATGCATGATTTTTGTTGGATCATGCTTTAAACATCCCATTTGAGTATCAGTTGGTGTCTAGTGATGGAAAGCTTCACATTTTATGATGTTCGACCATCATCATTGAGTGACTCGGATCTCTAGGCTTGAGAGCAGTATTGTTTCTCTTCAATAATTTCCACCTTAACATGAATTTCTCGTAGCTCTTCTTTCACCTGATTATTTGTAGAATTGGGTTTTAATCATTCCATGTGAAATCCAGTTAGTGTTTGTAAGGAAAAGTTAAACCTTTTATGGCATTGAACCGGTCTTTATTCAAGTGAACCAATTCTTGATCTTAAGAGTGAGTTGCATTGTTGCTCCCCAGGAGTTTCAACACAATCATTGAGATGAATGCAATTCGCACCAAAAGTGAGTATGTAGAAACACTACACGAAGCAGTAGTTCTAAGTGTTTAGAGGAGGTGGCTCGATAATAGACACTCTTATTCAAGAAAATTTAGTCTTCAACAACACGATCGAAGGGTGGTCGAGCTTGATCATCTGTACCATAACTAGAAATGGTAGGTGGAGCTAGAAGCTCCACAGCTTGGTTTGGGCAGGGGACGTGGAGTTGGGCTTGATTATTGGTAGGTCCTCGGCAATAGATGGACGATGGTCCAGTTGAGGTCTCCTCTTGTTCTCGCATATTCTTCCTTGTCATGTGTACATCTTCTCGTTGTCATCTCCAAGTTGAGAATGTGTCCTAAATTTTCTTTTTATTTCCTTATTTTGTTTCTATCATAGCTTTCAACCATTAAATTTAGGGGTGAAACTTATTTGTTACTCATCAAACTCGTCATATTGTCTGTTTAGTTTGATCACGAAACCTTTTCTATTCCAAATGGCCATTCTGACTCCGTCTAATACTAACAGGAATGTCAAGTAGAAATGGACTGATAAATTATTTTAACAGATGTTTTAACAAATAAATGTCTAATTGTACAAGTGTTCACAAACCAAAGTTCGATGACAAAAACGGGACTTGATTAAACTTCAGCGACTTGAGTGAAATATTATTAAAAAAAAAATTAATCTCCTCGATTTTTTGGAGAAGCATTTATTTCGATAAGGCTGGAGAGATGAAATCGTTTTATTTATTTTTATTTTCTTTCTTCAGTTCTCTCAAGTTCCAATTGCACAAGATCAAAATTTCATATCACTCCATAAACGAGAAGCTCCATACAACAAAAATTCCTTAAATTTGACAAATCGATTCGACGTAAATCGATTTGGGTCAATGAGTCGGTTTATTCATTTTGTCGATTTTGTTTCAGGTAGAGATTTCACCCCGGTTGCCGGGTGGTCCAAACTCGACCAGTGTTTACTCCTAATAACAGATATGTCTTTAACACTATTTGAAATACAATTGACTGAGAAAAAAATTCGGATGGAGCAGAATATGTGTGCGCGAAGAATGAATCTAAAGTGTTGTTTAGTTAGGCTTATAAGTATACTTATAAGATGAAAAAAAAAATTATCTACATGCGTAAATATACAATATTATCTTTAGTTTAATATAGAGTTGGATATGGTCCGATTCGATTTTATTTTAAAGAGAATCGAACCAAACTCAAATTTTGGGGTATTTCATAAGTGGAATCGCTAGATCCAAATTTAATTATAAAATCGTTCGGGTTCAGTTCGGTTTGATTCCCGATTTTCGTATAATAAATAATTTTTCAAATATTTACAACTCTATATTAATTCAATTAATGACATGTTCAATTTTAGCTCTTACAAAATAACGTAGTCAAATTCCGTAATATCTTCTACGTCTCTCTTTATTAAGTTCTTTATAGATTTGACTATTAAAAGTACAAAAAAAAATGAGAATAGCGTGCTCACAATAAATTAGAGAGGCGCAGCCAAACTTTTAATTCGATGTCTCTAGAATAGCACTACGGTAGAATAAGAGATTTGGGTAAACCTTATGTCAATTTGATTAAGTTGAGCAAGAGCTTTAAATTAGAAATAGGAAAATTATATTTTGGGTTTGGATTAAATTATTTAGTTAGCAAATTTATTTAGAAAAAAAAAAAGATAATTTGGTTTATCTAAGATAAAAAATAATAATAAAAATAAAAATTAAGGAGATTCGGTTATTAGATTCTTGGTCTATAATCAAGAACTGAATCAAACCCGTCAATTTTCGATTTAGATGCATGTTTGAGTATTTAATTCAAGAAGAATCATTCAGTTCAATTCGATTCGAAAATTTTGTCCAATCCTAATTTTATTAATGCAGACCAGCCATTGCTTAGTACGTGCAAACTTTATTCACTTTTAACTCAAAAGTATAAAGTCAACAACAAAAAGAAATTGAGCTTGCTTGGTTAAATAAATTCTTGGACAATGCTAAAGGAACATAAGGGAACACATAAGGGTGTCCATAATAGACACTCGAGACCCTTTATGTGAAGGGTTATGTTCTCCTAGAATAACTCTAAATTTTTAAACATGTTTTGAGTGGCCTTACATAGCTACTTATAAAGGAGAAAAACTAGCCCCTGTCGTTGCTTAGAACGTGTAATTTTTTTCACTTTTAAAGCTACAGAAATTATAAAGTAGGCATGGCGATATGTGGTTGTCTCAGCTTAAAAAATTTACTTCTTTTTATAGTTTAAAAAAAAAAAAAAAAACCACTAAAATAAGTTGGTTTTCTTCAGACTTTAAGAGAGTGTGTTCAAACATAACACTTAACTCTCAGTAAAATCCATTTTTAGACTTCTACTCCACTTTTAATTAAATCATTTTTAGTGTGATTGATCACGATCGAACCAAATTCAATAATCTGAAACGCCATGATTACACTAATAAATTTAATTTGATAAGACTTAGCTAAAAATAATTTTTTTTTTCTCCATTTATACACTGCAATTCAATTTTTCAATATTTGACGATTATGAGATTTCTAATATTACAATTTACGATCAAGTTTCTAGGATAAAATCCATGCAAAGACTATCTGCTAGCGTTGTCGTAAAAGTCCTTTACTTTCGTTTCGGTTATGTTTGATTAGTATATGCCTGACCATTATTACTTATAAGTAGAGTTAGAATGTCAAATGATTTAATCAATATATGTTCTGCATTATTATATTTAAATGGTATTAAAATTTGTTAGGTTAAAAAGATTCATAATTTAAATAACCGATAGGAAAAATTACAGCACCGGTCCCAAATTTTTGAATTTTTTACAAACTTTGTCTAAACCTTTTTAATTTGTGCCAGCAACTATTTCAAACATTTGAAAAATTAGCACTTAGGTCCAAATGAATGGAATCCATCCATTTGATCGTTAGTTGACCAAGAAAATGTGTTTTCACAAAATCTAAAAAGGGTAAAATGATAAATTTGTCATTATTCCATATAAAACAATTAAAACAAAAAATGGAACCGTTCGTATTCCAAAATCCATCCGACGCCACCTCCCGAACCAACCCACTAAATCAAAACCAAATCATGAGCAATTTTGTGAACCTGAAACAGGGAGCAAATGAGGAAAAACGGTGGTTAAAGGATGATTTTTTAATGTATTTTCTTAACTTGAAATAGGTACTAATAGCAATGAAAAATTGGAGTGCATATTCTAATCACTTTGCCATTCACAGTACTGGATATTTTTAATCCTTGACTAATTTATGGTTGCTCCTGCGAGCAATTTTGTGCTGATATTGCTCCTAAAGACTGTTGAAAATTTTCGCACACTTTGCACAGGGTTCGTAATAATATTTTCGTAAACACAATAATGAAGTGCATGTGGAGTTCGACGGCAGCGACGAGTGGTGGTAGATGTGGAAGAAGGCGGCGAATGGGTTGATTTGGTTTTGATTTAGTGGTTGGGTTGGGGGATGCAGTTTGGGGTTTGGGGTGGGTGGATGAACAGTTCCATTTTTCTTTTTACTTTTTTTTTTTAAATTGTTTTATATGAAATAATGACAAATTTACCATTTTACCCTCTTTAGATTCAATCAAAACACATTTTATTGGTTAACTAACGGTCAAATGGATGGAATCCATCTATTTGAACCCTGATGCTAATTTTTCAAAAACTTGGAACCACTAGTGGCACAACTGAAGGTTACGGTAAAGCATGTAAAAAAAAATTCAAAGATTTGGGATTGTTGCTACAATTTTTTTTTAACTAATATTAAAATTAGAAAAATGGATACGTCTCTATTTTTAAGATTTTTTTTTTTTTTACACTACCATCTATTTCTTGTACATAGTTTTAGTTTAATAATACTTATATGATTTAGTAATCTAATATGACAAGTAGTAATTATTTATTGAAAGGTACATCTTTTTGGTTCACACGGATATGACATAGTCATTAAACTCGATCAAACGGACGGTTTGATTTGACTGGGATCGTAGTCCGATCCTGTTATCATGTTTGGACTATTCCACCTGTGAGAAGTATAGATTTTTGGTAAATTATCCTTCTAATCGACCTAAATCATCGACCCAAAAATCTAGATTTGAGAAGTCGGTTTAAAAATTTTGATCTTCAAGAGAAAATTTTATTCAATTAGACAAACTGAATTGAACCAAATCAACTTATATTCATCTACTTCTCAAGTTTTGTGAATCGTCTCGATTTGAATGATCATGCAACTCAATTTTTTTTGGTATATCACATCCATGCTTTTACGATTCATCTCACAATATTGATAGTTGATACTTGTGTCGATTTATTCGTCTTCTCGTTCGATTTCTAGTAAAGATTTCACTCAATTTGGAATCGAAATTTATCCGAAATCAATCCAACCCTACATATGCTCGCATCTAATCAAACGTGCCAATTTTATGAATAGTTCCAATTTCATATACTTGGGTTCGGAAACCATGATATGATATTTTAGAAAGATGCCAACCTTATATTGATGAAAAATGAGACTGAATTACATATGGTGACTTTAGTAAACCTTGGAGTCCTTGCCATCCGTATGTTTTTTCAATTTTTTGTTCATTTTGCATTATAATCTATATTATTTCAACGTCTATTATTGACCCCATTTGTATTTTTCTAAAATTAATAGATGCATTCATGCTTGTCTAATCGACCTTTTAAATTATGTCGACCCAACTCACATCGTAGACCACGTGTCTCAGGTCCCACTTGACACCTATTCTTACAACATTGGAGAAGAGTTACCTACGCAGCTGACATTTTGGGTGCACCAATTGGATTGGAATTGAAAAGCAAAAAATGAAATCCTGAGGCTAAGAATAGAATAATTAATAATTATTAAATAGAATGGAATTGTACTAAATCTTCCATATGGCTGTTCCTAAGTAAACCTAGTTAGTCTGCACTTATGGCCGAGTGACTATTATTATTAGAAGTGACTAAAAAAACGGATCTTTCATTACTAAATCTAATTATAATTAGTATTAATCAGCTAACCAAGTTCTAGAGATTCACGTGTGTACAACTAACTGACCCTTTTTGTTTCACTAAAATTCACATTCTTGACACCAGTTCTCCACCTAAAATCTGTCAAATTCCGATGATCTTTTTGTTGTGTCAAACTTTCAGTTTCTTTCAGAATCTTGGATCTTGAATAAAACTCTGATTAGGGTCTTTGTTTGATTTGATTTTGTGATTTTCTAAGAGCTATTTGGTTTTGATTCTTGACAGAAAGTGTTTTCTGAATCAAGTTATTATTTATTAATTGTGTGGGGCTTAAATTTGACGTGGATCAGTGATTTGCTGTGTAAAGCAATTACTTTTTTAGTTCTTTTTTCTTAATCAAGATTCAAGATTTTTCGTGGGACGTTCTTGCGAGAACTGGGATCTTGAATAAAGGCATTTTAGCCTTTTATATTCGGTGTGCACGTGTACTGAGATCCTAGGATTCCATAGTCAGTGCTTTTTACATAATAAATTCTAGAATCTTTGCTTACTTATTTAGGGTTTAACAATGGAATCTTGCTGTGTGGCCATGAAAGCTAAAGTGCAACCAATGCAAACCAATAAGCGTTTTAGCCATGAGGGAAATGCATTTTGTGGGGAGAAAATCAGAGGGAGTTTGAAAAATAATGCTTTTCGAAAACTGATTTCGCAGAATTTAAGAAGTGAAAACAGGAGAAAAGATTTCAAGCCTGGAGTTGCATTTTCGGTTTTGACGCGCGATATCAACAAAGAATTGGTGGTGAGTGAATAAATTCACCTCAAGATTTCATTTATGTTCTTGAAATATTTGTTTGATTTGTATGAATTTGCATTTAAAAATGGTTTCAGGCATTTGAAGCACCATTCCTTGATGATCCTCGAACGGCAGATCCTAAAAGGGTGGCTTCAATCATTCTTGGTGGGGGTGCTGGGACTCGGCTCTTTCCTCTTACCAGCAAGAGAGCTAAGCCTGCTGTAAGAGAAGTTCTAACATACTTTTGCTTATTTTGTAGTATTTGTCTTGGGTTTTGATTATGGTAAAATTCAGTATGTTAGCTTTTGATGACGACGAAATCGGCAATCGAATTCATGTAGGGAGACTGTGTTTCTTCATTTATATTGCTATTCTTAGTCTACGAGGAAAAAAGAAGTGATTTTACTTCTAGAAGTATGCCATTTTCACAAACAGTATTGAACTTAGGGACTTCAGAGTAAAAAAAATTTATTAGAGATTAAATTACAATTGACATGAAGGTTAATATCTGAATGTGTGATTACATGGTTTGTTCTGCAGGTTCCTATTGGAGGCTGTTACAGGCTAATTGATGTACCCATGAGTAACTGCATCAACAGTGGGATACGGAATATTTTCATATTAACTCAATTCAACTCTTTCTCCCTTAATCGCCACCTTGCTCGCACGTATAACTTTGGAAATGGTGTGAATTTTGGGGATGGATTTGTGGAGGTAAGAAGCAATTGTTGACTAAAAAAATAGTGAATTGTTAATTAGCTAAACCTTCTGCTGCAAATAGCAAGAAATCTCATTTTGAAACTTTTTGAAGTTTCGATTCATTCTTGGCTAATAAATATTAATGAGTTAATTGCCTTGTTAGAGATTAAAAAAAAAAAAAACCTTTTGTTATGCTTCCCTTTAGATTATGTTTAGCTTAAAAAGAAATATACGTGTTCGAAATAGGTTCTAGCTGCCACTCAGACACCAGGGGAAGCAGGTAAGAAGTGGTTTCAAGGAACAGCAGATGCTGTGAGGCAATTTATATGGGTGTTTGAGGTACGTTGTTTAGAAGCTAAATTGGTATTGAAGAACTCATTGAGCAAAGGAAATGATGATTCTGAACATGTTGTAGGATGCTAAAAATAAAAATGTCGAACACATTCTTATCTTGTCTGGCGACCATCTTTACCGAATGGACTATATGGACTTTGTTCAGGTACTTGGTGACTCGATCAGAATATTTTGCAATCAGTAACTCAATGCATGTTGCAAATATTTGTCTAATTAATGGAAATTGTGCTTGCAGAGACATATTGACACAAATGCTGACATTACGGTTTCATGTGTACCCATGGATGATAGGTTTGTGACTGTCTATTCACCGTTTTTTTTTTTTCAAAGCAAAGCATTAATCATCATTTGAGGAATGTGGCCACTCTGAGCCTTAAAATATGACAGACCTAGAGACAAAGATTTGAATGTCTACAGATAGAAGTATAGCAGTAACTCTTTTTCATGCCCAAAAATTCTCATGAATCATTTTTCAATAAATAAAAACAACTTTTAACAAAGTTTTGTTATATACTTACATGTTAAGGTGAGAAAAACGGGGATTCTCTCTTTCTTTTTTTCTGGAAATGACTGCTTTATGTGTATTAAGTGTCTCTCTCATTTACATGTAGCTGCATCTTCTGTTTTATGTAAATGTGGCATCTGTACTTCTTACATCCATAGTTAGATAACCATTAAAGCCCCCTTACTAGTTGAAAATATGAAATGTAGCTTTTGTTTGGCATCAGAAAATCATTTATCAATGTTTTTCTCGATGAGTCAGTAAATTTCAAGTTTTTTGTTTGCAGCCGAGCCTCAGACTATGGATTGATGAAAATCGATGAATCTGGGCGTATCACTCAATTTGCTGAGAAACCAAAGGGCTCTGCTCTGAGAGCAATGGTATACTAACATCATTTTTAAAACTTGAGTTTTCTTTGCAACATCTGTGACCTCATGTCTTCAGGAACTCACTGTTTCAACTGTTTAATCTATTTATATTCTGTTATTTCATATTCTAACATTTCTTGGGTTGTTTGATGATGTTCTGCAGCGAGTCGATACCTCTGTTCTGGGACTTCCTGAACAAGAGGCTCCAAGATATCCTTACATTGCATCAATGGGAGTTTATGTGTTCAAAACTGACGTCCTACTAAAGCTTCTACAGTTGAAGTATCCTTCATGCAACGACTTTGGCTCAGAGATCATTCCTTCAGCTGTGAAAGACCACAATGTTCAAGTGAGATCAGGCACAAAATATTACGGAATGTTTAGTAAGGAGGATTGAATAGTACTGGACAATATTAAATTATATAAAGAAGCTAAAATCTTACTTACTAAACTGTCTATTCCTGCCTCGTAGTGATACTATATAGGCACTAAAAAGATATCACAGATATGTGGTTTTTGAAGTTGACATTCAAATCGTGCTGACTATTGTTTTCCCGATGCATCTTGTTATAATATCAGGCGTATCTATTTAGTGACTACTGGGAGGATATTGGAACAATAAAGTCTTTCTTTGATTCCAACTTGGCACTCACGGAGCAGGTTAGTATCTCTTTCGTGAGAGTGACATCCAGACCATTGAGCATCTCTAAAGTTTGAAGCTGCTCACTTTCTTTTCTGCAGCCTCCAAAGTTTGATTTCAATGACCCGAAGACCCCTTTCTATACATCTCCAAGATTCTTACCCCCTACTAAAGTTGAAAAATGTCAGGTATGCCGGTAATCTTAGAAAAATGTGATTCTGGCTTTTAGTTCTGTCGTGTCTCATGAATGGCTGCTTCTTTCAGATAGTTGATGCAATAATTTCACATGGTTGCTTCTTGCGAGAATGTAGCGTCCAGCACTCTATAGTGGGCATAAGGTCGCGCTTGGACTATGGTGTTGAGCTTGAGGTATGTTCTTATCTTTTCTTAGCCGTAGTGGGGGTGCCTTAGCGTAGTAACAAAGATTAATAGACTCGTAATTATCGAAGCAAATAGATTTCGATAGCTATATGTGCATTTTGTGGGGCTAGCATTGAGATAATGTTACAATGAAACTACGAATATGATTTCTGAAAACCTGGACATTTCTCTCTTTTAGGATACCATGATGATGGGTGCAGATTATTATCAAACAGAATCTGAAATCGCGTCTCTTCTAGCGGCAGGAAAGGTTCCAATTGGCGTGGGACACAATACCAAAATAAGGTATGGGCAACGTTGGGAGCTTTCATTTCATTTTCCATATGCTTGTTTCTGTATATACGTAACTTCAATTTCTAGACGTGACTCGTGAGCATGTTTAGCTAAGCTTAAAAGGTTCACTTATGAGTTAATCAGTTCAAAATAAATTAATGTTTCAATGATTAAACTGGAACATAAGTTACTTGTTAACTTATTTTGTTTCATAAGGACTCATTTTCTCGAATTCTACACCAATATGATAATTTTTTATATGATGCGTATTCTCTTGTAAGCTCTGATAACTTTGACATCTATCTCCTTTATTTTTCTCTTTCGCGGCTTACACATTCTGACTCAGTTTATTTGTGATTTTGCACGAAGAAATTGCATTATCGACAAGAATGCAAAGATTGGAAAAGACGTCGTCATTGCAAATAAAGATGTAAGTATACATCTGTAAATCTGTTCAAAATATTTTTACTTAGAACTCATATTGGGATCTCAGACTGAAACTTCATTACTGATATAATCACAACGTGTTTTCTCAGGGTGTCGAAGAAGCAGATAGGCCCAATGAAGGGTTCTACATTAGGTCGGGAATAACTGTCATATTGAAGAATGCAACTATTAAAGATGGAACGAGTATATAAGATGAAACTACTCATCGCTTCCACAAAAAAGAGTAGGCTAGTTCTATTCATGCATATATGAACCTCCAGAACATGAGTATTTAATCGTAGTGCCTAAATAAGTAGCCTTTGTACTCAATTCTACGTTCTAGAAATATCGTTCTCGGTAGAATTATATTTTCTTCTTAACGTGTTTCTTATTTCCTCTTTTTTGAGCTAGAAATATCGTTCTCGAAAAAATTATATTTTCCTCTCAGTATGCTTCTTACTTCCTCCACTGAAAACCAACTTTTGTTGTGCTTTTATAAGAAAATTAACAAAAAAAAAAGTGTGAAGCGCATGTTTGGCAAACCTTAAGCATAAGCTACTTTCTTCTTACTTATAAAAAATTGTTCACTTCTAAAGTAACTATTTCCTTGTGAAGTTAGTAACTACTTATTTTGGCGAATTTCATATACATTTCTGAACTTCCAACGCAACCTCAAGTTAGTTTCAATTCTGTCATGGAATTAACTTCAATTTTGATTTCAAATTTCGTCACCGCTTTTTAAATTGATTTAAACTGCTTATTTGGCTACCGTATTACAATAGACCTTTCGTACCTACCATAGTTGTTTGGTATTTTTCAAATGTACTTTTATTTATGCGACAATGGTTTCAATGTCACCTATCAGGTAATAATCATTGTCATTATTCATATATAAGCATAATACTTTTTGCATATACATATTTCAGTAATTCCTTACATTCACAATACACAAGTTCAAAGAGTTGCACCTAAATCTTTTTGGAGAAAAACTTTTTCTAATTTCTTACTTTTTCCTTGAAAATCCTTATTCAGGAAAAAATAATAATAAGTTTTCATAATTCTAATAAAGAGAAACACGCAAAATATTCGTAAAATCATATATTCTAGTCACAATAGATCTAAAATTTCAATAGTTAGAACATCTTCAATGGTAGTGTAAATTGACATCTCCAAAACCATTTTTACACTCTCTTTCGCATTTCAATGGATCTAAATTCTAATTTTGTTCCAATAAAAATATCTAAATCCACTTTTTGCCTATTGTAAATGTAAAAAAATATGTAAATTTATCTCTCCTTTTTTTTCTGCCGAAAAATGCAATTTGCTTCTCTCCATTGGAGAGGTTTCCAGCCATTTCAGAGTTTTAAATCATAATTTAGATATATTTTTCAGCAGTGCCTATTTGTGCGGTGTATTGGGACATGCAGCCCATCTCACTTTACACCTCTATTGCCGATGCTAAATTCTATGACATAAAAATCGATCAATAGCTTATGTGATGTTCAAAAGAGTAAAGTCTCAAGGCTTTTGACATAATAAGAAAACAAATATCAATTTACATGACATACCATCATGTGTTATGTAATAATATAATCCAGCCAATTCAGCAATAATAAGACGTCTCAGGTACAAAGAAATCAACAGCATAAACCTGGGAGCAGCAGCCCGAGGAGTCCGTAAAGTAACGTGCATAATAAGTTCATCCTAAAACATGTTCGATTTTATTTGTCAAAAAAGACGAACCGTTCTCTACAATATTGCGCTTTGGAACGAGTTCTGAAGACAGCAATAACTAAAGGCGAAGTTACCAGTGAAAGATCTCATTGAGCAGCCTTGGGGGCTTTATCCGGTAGAATATTATCTGGAAGAATGAGTTCAGGGGGAGTTTCACGAACGACGCCAATCATTGAATCATACTCCTCGTCACGTCGAGCAAACTTCTTACGCAGCATCTTTTCAAGCTCAATCTCATCAAACGACTTCGCATTTTCAGCAGCGTGGACTTTTGCAAGGTTGGTGTAGTTCAATGCTGATTGGGAGATGAATGCTATTTCTTCATCTGTAAGCTTCCTGAGGAACTTGGCCGGATTACCTCCCCACACCTGTGACGTGCAAATTCCGAACGTATAATGGTATTTAGTCCATGAAATTTAAAATGCAGTTCAACATATGGGAAATGCATTTTCTCTTTTGATTTTTGGTGTCAGAATAGAAAGTGTACCTCGCCAAAAGGGACTCTCGTGTTCTGTCTGACGAGTGCTCCCGCAGCAACCATGGCATGTTTCTCAACAACCACACCATCAAGCAGTGTGGCTCCCATACCAACAAAAGCCTCGTCCTCAATCGTGCAGCCATGTATAACAGCACTATGACCTAAGTGTGCAAATTATAAGTCATTATCCATACAAATACTAAAATAGGATAAAAAGTGCATATTTGGCTAATCTTTCCCTATTGCTATCAAAATAAGCCTCTTTTGACAACCATTATTTAAAAACTCTTTTTTCTATATATACTCATTTTCAATCACACATTCACACAATAAAATATTATGCACGTAAGCCCAAAACTTTTCCCTATTTTTAACCACACATTCTTTTAAAAATCACTATTCAAACCATTATTTTTCCCAAATAATAATGGTTATCAAACAGGGGCCAAGTAACTTACCATTTTTTTTTACTTGAAAGGTAAAAGTAGTATATGTAAATATGTTTGGAAACACCTGTAAGTTACTTATAAGCTAAACCAAACATGCTGAAAAAGCGTCTCGAATTCTTACTATCTAATACTTACAAAATCAAAATACAACCCAGACGAAATAAAGTGAGAAACTATTATATCAAAAGGACAAAACGCAATACTTACCAATGGTGACATTGTCTCCAATAATAGTTGGCAGCACCTTTCCACTTACATTAGATTTCGCCACATGCACAAGGGAATTGTCTTGTATATTGGTTCTAGACCCAACACTGATGCTATTCACATCGCCTGGTGCATAATAAGATACCCAAATCAAATTACATTATAAAAGAGAGTATTCTTCCTTGCTAAATATTTTCTCTACCCCTAAGATGTATGGTGTCAAGGCAAGCAGAGTTACCCAGGTTGTAAAGCCTTTTAAAACAATCAAACCAAAAATAAGATCTAAAAGAAGAGCAATGCAAACCAGAGGTACAGACCAGAAGCATACTCAAGGTATAATTTTTTATAGAACCATATGAAAAATCAGCAAACATGAAAAAGTAATCGATTTTGCTCCCAAGAGTTTGCAGTCCATAGTTCAAGTTGTAAATTTAGGTGGCTCAATAGTCTACAGAGGATCCACTGTAGCATATATTAATCGGGGAGAAAATACTTAAATCCAAAGTCATTTTCTCTATTTAACATCATATCTAATCTTATTGGAACAGAGTGGTGTAAATTACTTCTCAACTCATTTGCCGAAGATTTGAACAAGGAAATAATGATAATTCGTGATATTGTGCAAAGTTGCTGCAAACAATGATACAGCATTTCGCAAGCAATGACACAGCGGAACCACGTGCATCAAATGCTTCACATGTCTACAATTTGCATGATAATTTACCAAAGAAAATTAGTTCACTTCAAAATTTTCAAATATAAAAATCATGGTTGCCTTCCAACATCCTTATATCAACTGCAAATGGACATGTCTAAATTCACTAAACAACCAATGAGGAGTACCGATAGAAAAACCCACCTCTAAGGACACATCCATACCAAATGGATGATCCTTGTCCCACTTGAACATCCCCTATGACAGAAGCGCCTGGGGCAACAAATGCATCCATATCAACCACAGGAGCTTTATCAAAAATATTCATCAGGGTTCGATGCCTTGACACTGAAAAAAAGTGTGAAAATATATGTAAGAAGGAATAAAAATATTGAAGGTAAGCTACAAGAAGATATCCACCACCAATTATGAACATCTAAAATAACAGCTAACAAAATAAAGCCACATGGTTATTTCATTTAGAAAAAAAGTTATATTTCAGTAAGCTAATGCTCAATCAAACCCAAATCTGGAAGAAGTTCTAAGCATAGATAAGCCAAAACAATTGGCTTCACAGATCAAACATTTAATTTACATGCAATAAAAACAATAGAAATGGGCAACGAAAATAAATCAAGAAGATTATGCAAATCGTGTCCATTTCAGTTTTTTCATTTTGTTTCTTTTCGGACAGACCAAAAACAGATGCAGAAGTGGATAGATCAGACAACCTGAATCAAATGAAGCATACTTGGCTTCAGAGGGGGAAGCAACTTGATGGGAATCATAATAGAGATTTATTGAATTCACTTTCCAAATTAGATACTTATTTTACGAAATGTAATTAGGATTTTATTTAATAGATTTTTAATATTTTATTAGTTGTTTACTTTCCAAATTGGATACTTATTTTAAAAAAATAATAATCAGGATTTGTTTTAATATATTTTCTAGTATTTTTCTACTTAAATTAGACTTGTTTAAACCAATACATTGTAATAGTTAGACTTTGATATTAAATAAACTCATTCTTTCTCCCTCTAAATTCTCTCTATTATCTCCCTCTTCTCTTTCTCTTCTCTCGTCCTTGTTCTTTCTCAATTTAGTTCATTTTCAATTGTGCTTTATCATTATTTGGACAATAAGAAAGATTGCCTCCCTTGGTATGAGCTATACCGTATATTGTTATAAGAGTTCTGGACAAAAGATCGACTTCCTTGAAGAATGAATTTGCAGTCTATCTCATCGGAGTCGAGTTCTCTCAATCAAGGAGAAATAATAAAAATTCTAGTAGAGATTTTATTTAATTTACCTTCCAANGAGTCGAGTTCTCTCAATCAAGGACAAATAATAAAAATTCTAGTAGAGATTTTATTTAATTTACCTTCCAAATTAGATATTTAATTTAGGAAATATAATTTGAATTTTGTTTAATATATTTTTTAATATCTTATTAATTGTTTACTTTCCAAATTAAATACTTCTTTTAGGGTATATAATTAGGATTTTATTTAATAAATTTTCTAGTATTTTTTAACTAAAATTAGACTAGTTTAAACTCCACTGAAGTTTAAGCCTGAAAGACCTAAGGTTCTATGCCCCTGTTTGGCGAGGATTAAATTTAGATTTTGATAAAAGTTGTGGACCCATAAAATAAGTGGTTAAAATTAATTGTTGACTTTAACTTAGATTTAAATCTTGATTTTAAACCGTACCAAACAGGTTCTATATGTTTCATTACTAGCGGGGATTGTTCATGATCAAAACATCAACCTTTGTTTTAAATTTTCGCATCATATAACTGTTAAAATATAACAGATTCCTGTAAATAATTCTTCTCTTACTCCTAACTTCCTATTGGAGGAGGAATAATAAAGCTCTCTACTACAAAACCATAAAGCTCTTTTAAAACTACTACAAATGCATAGATGATAAACGTCTAGTCAGATTTTCAAATACTCGAATAATTGATTAATTTTTGAACATGTAAAGTAGAACTTTCTGGAAACAATTGCTCAACTTTCTTGCAATTTTAACACTTACATGGCTGCTAAAAAAATAAGAATTTCAAGTATTCCGGAGGTAGACATGTTATTCTTGACAATTGAACAAGGGTAAAAAGACGAGCTGAGAATTCTTAATGATTATCATGAAAAAAAAAAAAGGAGATTCACATTACAACTACTTTAATTAAAGCACACGTCTACATTCGATCTAGCACCATTTCATTTGAAATAGAGAAACACAAAATAAATAAATATTTTATCGTGCTCATGCATAACCATAGAAAAACAATTTCATGTAACTAACGGTTGCTTGTCCATGCAAATATGCTTACGACTAAGTCCATGCATGTACATAAGAATGTTAGTTCCCATGTCATTTAACGAGGAGCTATAGACCCTAGCTGGTCTTTTCCCAGGTAACTTTTCAACTTCAAAGAAGGGATAACTTAACCACTAGGCAATCCTCTTTTTTTAAAAACTTGCAATATGCCCGATGCATATAATGATGTACAAGTTAATTAGATACTTCACTTACTCGTATATGCCAGTAATTTGTTCCAGTATTGTCTATCATCCCTTCCTTTTCATGGTTGGAAGAAAGAAAGGAGAAAGGCAACCACTATTTAGAAAAAAAAATATACTATTAAAGGCTTACACAAATTTAGGCTTTCATAAAATGCATTGAACCCCGCCCCTTAAGTTCCATTTGTAAGGCTTACACATCAATTTACTAAGGCTTGCGCCTCAAGGACTAAGTTGTTTGCCCGTTTGTCACATTTTCTGGACATTCTATTACTTGCCTTAGCCTTTTGGACTATTTTTTATTTTTTTTATTTTATGGATTCATTTTATATTTGTTTGTAAGTTAGACTTCTAATTTTGTCGTTATTATTATTATT
>CAIGRB010132762.1:23501-47122 GCA_903798255.1 Fraxinus quadrangulata
TGACGCTTCTTTTGTTGATTTATTTTATGTTTGTTTGCAAGCTTAACTTTTAATTTTGTTAATTTATTTTATTATGAATTTTTTAAGAAGATGTATGATTTATAATTAGCATGTTTTTGTACTTTAATATTATTTTTAATTATTTATTAGTCTATCTTAAGTCTTACGCCTCAATGCTTATGACTCAGTACTCAATTAAGCTTTCTAAACACTGAAGACGATCAATATGCTGTAACCACTCCCCAACAATGATTAGACCAAACTGTAAACCCAATTTCATCTTTCCTCCTTTATTGCAAGTGATTAAGAGTTCCTAAACTGCTATTCCAATGTCAGTGGTCCCCCAACCAAATTTTCAGGACTTATAACCACACCCCGAAGAAATCCTATATTAAGAAGTAAAAAAAGCCTCTGTACACTTGACCCTGATATCTTCTTAATCGAAAATATTTCTTCAAGAATTGACATATACCTCGTTAACATGGAAAGCCAGACCATTTACAATTCATCCAGAGACCAAAATTTCAGTTCTTTTACATTTGCCCCAACCATTAAATAATGATGTATCCGATGTAATTACAGTGGATTTTACCCGACCTCCATCCAACTCCATAGCATATCTCATTATACCCCCTCTCCAATTGCCAACCAGAGAAATTTAACAAAACCCTACTACTTTCTCTTTCTACTCATAGCATTCACCATCCTCTTCTATCAATTGTACCTTTTATCCACTCCCCTATACATTTTTTACTTCAAAATGTTGGTAAGCAACCCTGATATTATTAAACTAATAAATAAATAACATTAACAAATCTATCTGCCCACTACAAGAGGACAGAAGAGCTCTCTCTGACAGGCCATTAACCTGGTTTTAAGTTGCTGAGATATTGTGGTGAAGGTAAGTATAACTTCTGAGTTACTAGCACTTTAATTATTCTAGCCATCCAATGCAAGCTTCTGAAAGCTAAAGATAGGGGCAGCGTATGTGTTATGTTACTAATATTATATATTGAAAAGATGAAAAAGTTCTCAAACATAGGCCTTTGGTTCGACTGCTACTTAAAATGGATCCAGCAGCCCATATATTCTACTTATTTCCACACAGCTATGAACGAGATAAAGAAAAGTATAAATAGGATGTTCATTACGGCATGTATCCACATCATAAGAAATTTGCCACACCTTGTAGCATGATTAACAATTTATACTCAAATCAAGCAGGATATTCATAGTCAAGCCTGTAAATCATACAAGTCACAGATTTTCTTTCTTCGGGTGATTAGAAACTTAACAATCAAGCATCTCTTTCTATTAGAAATAATAAATCTAATAGTATTTATAACCAACAACTTAGTTTACTGAAATCACTTGATGTTATTCGAAACCTTTGCTGCCCATTATCATTTTTCCATAATTGAGTTGAAGCTTTATATTCACTTTGGTGTATACATTTTTCATCTGTGTATCTACCATAAGTCCATAGGGCCATATCACGTTCTATCTCTTCTTCTGCTCTGTAAGCCTCACAATCATGTTAAATATCCAATCTGAGAACAACTATGAAATATTTCTTGCCTCGCTTTAAATTTGCATAATATCCCATTACCAACACCTTGAGTTCAAAATTTCTTTATCACAATCATTTTCATTCAGGTGCTGAAGTTTAATTATTTTTACTTAGTCCCAAATTTGTAGGTAAACCTGTGCCAAAGGCGAGATATTGGTGAGGGTCCTTATTCACCTCCATATGATAAATCATTATACACAATTTCCATCTTTTTAATCTTTATAATTTCCTCAAAGCAAATACCATTTCTTCAAAAGTACAACTTTTACACATAAACCCTTAATCACAGTCTAAACAACAAATCAAATAAGGGTCGAAAATTCAAATAAAAAAAGCAAAATGTGGGATCTGAAAAATCGGGCGTACATTGTTCTGGAAAATGGTAGCTTCCTTGTAGGCGGCAGCCGAGCCGATCCATAGCCTGACCCGTCTCTCGAATCCAGTTTCCCAAGGTGTAAACTGCTCTACCTAAGCTCCCCATTTGATTCTGATTTCTTCGATCTTTTTTATTATTTTCTTTAAACTGAAAGGCTCTCCACTGTGTGAAGTGCGTGTTTTCTTAAGCTGCAGCTCAGATATGACTCGAGGTACTAGGTAGGGGTCTATTTGTCAGTGCGGGAGAATCGGATCCGACCCGGATACAACAGGCTGGTCTATACCCGGAAGGCAGGTCGATTAACGGAGTCGGATTCGAGTAACTACGGTCCTCAAATTTTTACAAATTGAGTATACGAGTCCTTGTTTAATTTTTCTTGGCACTTAAATTTCTTAATTTCATTTTCTTGTACGTTGGTCTTTGTCAGATGGATTGTCAATTTATCTGTGAATAAGTGTCCTTTTTATTTTTGATATATACGTCAATTGTGTTGACTAACGAAAAAATCGATAAAATCACCAATTTGGATAAATGACGCTAATTTCAGACACAATTGTCCAAAAAAAAGGTTGGGGATGAATTTGCAAAAATATGAGAGGTTGAGGAATTTTGCTGCTATTTATCCTTAAAATTAAACCTGAACCCGAACCCATTTCTAACCCAAATTAAGTTCCGGAATCTAAAGCGTGGCGTCTAATTAATCCAACGCCCGATTTTCACAATTACTTTAAAACGCAACCCCCAAACCCAACCCTAAGCTGGCTAAGCAAAATTCCGCATTTACATACCGTTCCTCTGGCAATAGCTTAATCTCGAAGACTTGAAGCATTCTTCTTCGCATCCCACTGTTTGTACGTATTTCCAGGGGGAATTGGACAAGAGTATTCCCGTAAGATTCTTACGACTGAGTAGAAAGCGGCATTGCTACAGCCCGTTTCTTGGCTACCTGCGTAAGTTTCTTTAGTCAAAGATTTGATTATTTTCTTCTTGGTGCGAAATTGAACTGGGTTTTTTGTGTTTCTTTTTCTATTTTTTACACTCTGATTTTTTGAATTTTATTATTTCGTCAAAAAAGATTTGATTGTTTTCTTTTTTAGTACGAAAATTGAACTGGGTTTGTTGGGTTCTTTTTTATTTTTTTACGTTCTGTGATTTCTTAAATTGATTTATGCTTGGTCGCGTGTCTGTATTATGAACAAATAGGGTATAATTGAAGTTTGTATGGAAGTTGCACGTGTATCTGTGTGTATCTACGAGCCATATGAAAGTATAAATTGGACAAGAGTAGTCACTTAATTCTTGCGACTAGAAGAAACTGGCATTGGTTCGTGTGGTCGTGATTTCGGAGCCTTTCTGTGAGTTTGTATTCTGTGATTTCTTGAGTTGATTGGAGGATATGATGCTTTTGTTTTTATGATTGTGTGTGTATCTGTATCTCATATGAAAGTATTGCTTAAAATTTGAATCTAATTTGTTTATATATGTTTGAAGAACTTATATGCCATCAAAAAGTTATCTCTTTGAAAATTGGGAATTCTGTAATTGGCAAATGTATATTTTGACTTGGCACAGAAATTTTGTCAAATTTGTGTCGTCTTTGATGAGATTATTGATTCTTACAAATAAGAAGAAACTGGCATCGCTTTGAGTTGTTTCAATATCAGAGCCCGTCTGTTGTTTCTTGGCTGCATGGGTAAGTGTCCTTTCTCATTGAGTTATCTGGTCTTTTAATACAAAAAAAAAAAAAAAAATTGAACTGGGTATGTTGGGCTCTTTTGAATCTTTTACTTAATTTGATTTCTTGAATTATTTGATGCGTTCATGTGTCTATAATTTAAAATTTCAGGGATTAATTGAAGTTTGTATGGTGTATTTGTCAAATGATTGGTGATATAATGCTTTTTCATGTGTCTTTAATCTAAAATCTTAGGGCTTATTGAAGATTATATGGTGCATTTTGTCAATTGATGATTAGATGACGTGGTGCTTTTGTGTTTATCAATTGTGCATGCATTAATAACCGGCATTGACCTGAGTAGTTTCGATTTCAGAGTCTACCTGTCAGTTTCTCGGCTAAGTGTGAGAGTTTTATTCCTTATAGATTTGCTATTTTGCTTTTCCAGGGGATAAATGAACTGGGTATGTTGGGCTTTTTTATCTTTTATTTACTTGCTGTGATTTCTTGAATTGTTTTTCATTTGATTCATGTGTCTTTAATCTAAAATTTCAGAGAGTAACTGAAGTTTGTATGGTGCTTTTTCCATATCTTGTGTGTATCTATCACACATAATGAAGTATTGCTTAAAAGTTGAATCTCCTTTTACTTGTACATGTTCTCAGGAACTTATATATCATCAGAAATTAGGTTATCTTACAAAAAAATGGTATTTTAGAATTGGCTAACAAAATTTTTATTCGGGTAGAGGAATTTTGCTAAATTTCTGTAGAGTCTTAGATGATTTTAAAATTCATGTCCTCCATTATAAAATGTCGGTATTACCCATATGAGTGCCTCCCAATTGGTCTGTTGTTTGAACCCTGAAATTTTATTTTATTGAGTATTCTCTCCTCCATCCCGATTGCTAAGCAGTTAGTCTTTGGTCTAAATTGAATTTCAACGTCTCTTGATTTCTTTCGAAGCTTTAGCTATTTTTCTTCTCTGCAATCGCCTTTCTATTTACATTTGTCAGCAGTATGTTGACTATTTGTATATATTCACCATAATTGCATACTTCTATTTCTGTGTGTGAGATATGCTGAAACCCTACCTTGTCTATACAAGCTTAGTCACTTGCAATGAAGTTGGGGTCTACTACATTTTGTTCATCATTCATTTACAGTTAACAGAAAAGGATAACACATGTTACTACTGTGTCCTTATGTACAAAGAGAGATGTCAGAAAGATGGTAGATCTTGTAAAAGAATTAATAAATTTGTAGTTTCAACTATATGTCAAGATTTAGGTAAGGAAGGACAATCATAATAATGAGTTAAATTGAATTTTTGAAAAAATAAAAATAAAATTATCTTGCTCATGAGGGTATAATTTCACGCTTTCCCCTATTTATTTTCAAGCTTTTCATTTTAAGTTCCCTTATTTTCTTTGTTGCTTGGACTCAGCATTGGTGTCGGATACGGGTACATTTCTAGGAGTAACATCCTTCCCCCGCCTCCCCAAATTATGGGATGTGGCGAAAAAGGATTCAAAATTTAGACACGGGTTCGTGGATAAGCCTTACAAACTGAATTTGTTTAGACATTTATAGACTCATAATTTTAGATACTAATATTATTTCAAGTTAGAAGGTTCAATTCTTTATTCTATGCTGCATATGTAAGTTTACAGACCGTATATTGATGGACAAATGAATGTCATGTGAACAGTGCTTCTAATTTAGAGTGACCTCTTTCGTCAATCTTTCAAAAAATTTGGTGGAAGAAAGGAAATGGCTTCTTTGTTTCCTGGTGATCCTTCCCATCATGGAGGACATGAAGTAAATTATAAGGCTTCTCAAGTCAATCCGGAAGAAGGTGGTGGTCGTTGGTATTTATCTAGGAAGGAAATTGAAGAAAATTCCCCTTCTAGACTAGATGGCATTGATTTGAAGAAGGAGGCTTATCTACGCAAGTCATATTGTACATTTCTACAAGATTTAGGCATGAGGCTGAAAGTGTAAGTCCTCTTGCTTGGATAGTTTGTTGTGTTCTTTTTTATGTTTCCCATGGAGGCAAGTGCAATTTGCATTGTTTGGCCTATCAAATAGATGAACAGCTCCTCTAAAAGCTCTAGAATGTTAGCCATATCTTTGAAATTGTATTTCTCCTATTTGTTTAGCATTGTATATGGATACATTGCTATTCTACATGGTGGAAGGGACTTTTGTTCTAGGGACGTTAAGTATTGTGTGCATACACACATACATGCACGAGTGTATACATGTGTATTTATTGCACATGGGTGTTGATAGATGGAGGGTATGTGGGTGGGTGGGTGGATATTGTGTACATGTATCAAATGTTGAATGATTAATTGTACATCCATAGTGTCTTCTTGCTGGATACTATTTATATGTACATAGATGTTCACAAAATTTTCTGTGTCAATCAATGAGGAGAAAGGCTGTGGGTTTCTGCTCAGAAATATGTGTATATTATACATCAAGCATCATTAAAATGTGTGCAAGAAATAAATTCATCAGTTCTGCATTCCTTGACTAATTTTCCTCTGCACTTTTTTTTGCCTTAAAATGTAATATATGAAAGCTGTAAAAAAATTTCTCATATCAGTTTTGAATGCTTTATGATGCAGGCCACAGGTTACCATCGCTACAGCAATAATATTTTGTCATCGTTTCTTTCTTCGTCAGTCCCACGTAAAAAATGATAGGAGGGTGAGTTTATCTTTTCTTCACTTCATTATTTATTTTATCTGTAGCGAAACAATCTCATAGTATGTGGCTGCTACTTTAAAGAGGGTGACTATTGACCTGTTAACAATAATAATGGACTGTATTCGAATGAATGAATTTAATTATAGGATATTTTTGTATCATTAAAATCTACTAGCATAGAAATTGCTTTTAAGCTGTTTTCCAAGTCGTAGTGTTTATGAATTTGGTGGATAGCAACTAGACTTCATGTAGACTGGCTTCTGATTGTTCTGGAATATAAAACGAAAATAATTGTTCTGTTTGTGGTGGTCTCAAGGAACTGACACCCTGATTAGGTCCTTGCGAAAATGCAGGAGTTAACAATAAAGCAAAGGTTATTTAGAACTTCCTGTAGCTTGTTTCACAAAACTATTTTGGATGCTAACCGCCGTCCTTTCTGGATTATCATCTTTATCTTGAGAATATAATGCATGCTGTGTACTCTGTGTCTTGCACCTGAACCGAGGAAAATTTCTGTGCTGGAGGGTTGCCATCTGATATTGGATCCCTTGACTTTTTGAGGACCCTTGTATGTATGGCTCTGTTCTTAGCCTGGTTGAATTTATTCGAGTGCATGTAGACATATGGTTTTTTTTTTTTTCCTTGCATAGGTGCAATGGGCCTTATTTTTATTTATTTTTTTAATGTAAAATAAAGATATTGCCTACATTATCGAGCATATTGATACATGTCAGGCTTTTGAAGGAATTGAGAACGCATGTTGAAGGCAATACACTATTCTGTTTTATGTAACTCTTTGGAGCATAGAAGATCATAATATATGCACTCATGATTTTGATTTTCTCGGGCTGGTTCTGTGAATGTCTCTTTGAGCACGCTAGTGCTTGTGTGTTTATGTTTCGATACTTTGTTTGTACATGATTTTGTCCGCTCTATGGGCATTCTATGGCATGACTTATTTATTTACTGGATAGGAAGTTTTAGACTAACTGATATCACATTAACACCACTAAAACAATAGAGAGGAGGAGAACAAAAAAAATATCTTGTACCATGCAAGAAACAATAATACCCCAACCAAATAAGGAACAACTTAAACGCGATCAACTTATTGTGAAAACCCCAAAAGGTCTGTAGGGGTAAAATTGAACATAGCCACCATGTGGCTTTGTTTTGTCCTCAGTTACACTGATGATTTTTCTGTTTACACAATTGATAATTTGGTGCCTGATTTTGCAGACAATTGCCACGGTATGTATGTTTCTTGCGGGCAAGGTTGAAGAAACTCCTCGTCCTCTGAAAGATGTTATACTAGTGTCCTATGAAATCATTCATAAGAAGGATCCTGCTGCTGTGCAGAGGATCAAGCTAAAGGTGGTGTTACTTTTTTTCTCCTTCTTATCTTGCTTATTGGCTTGCTAATACTTGAGCTTGATTCTTTTATTTGCATGTAACTTTGGCCTCATTTTTTACTCGATGCCTATAGCTAAAAATTTCTAATGCATTGCATATCCATGTGTTATTGGATTTTGTATTTAATACACTAAACATTGTTACCTCCCTTGCAATCTGGAATGCTATTTATTATAGATTCTCTTCCTGAATTTCTAATAATAGAGCTTGCTCCCGATGGTATTGTACTGCGTAAGTTATTTGATATACATCTGTCCTTTTGCAGGAGGTATATGAACAACAAAAAGAACTAATTTTGCTGGGAGAGAGGGTTGTTCTTACAACTCTTGGTTTTGATCTCAATTTACTCCATCCATATAAACCCCTTGTCGAGGCAATTAAAAAATTTAAGGTTGCTCAAAATGCATTAGCTCAAGTTGCATGGAATTTTGTTAATGATGGGTATGATATGTTGCTTATTATAGTTTTAATATAGAATCCATCCATGGCCATTCTTCCTCTTCTCTTTTTGACCCGAGAAAGCCGCGTGCAGGCTTCGGACATCTCTCTGCTTGCAATTTAAGCCACACCACATTGCAGCAGGTGCTATTTTCCTTGCTGCCAAGTTCCTCAAAGTAAAGCTCCCATCTGATGGTGAGAAGGTTTGGTGGCAGGAGTTTGACGTAAACCCACGCCAATTGGAGGGTCGGTTTTTCTAGTCTGCCTTTGGCAGCAGTGTACGCTGTACATATTAGATTTGTGGTGTTGGATAACACCAATATCAATTTTTCATGATTTGGTAGAATCAAGCAAATTTATGAAAATATGGTGCTTTTAAATGAGTTTGATCTTTAACTGAAATTCGAAAAAGAAAAAAGAGAAAAGGGGGAGGGTCCAGGATGATGATGATGATGATAGGAATTATGATGTACATTTATACTCTAAAATTAAGTACTATATATTCCCATTTTGACCAGAGGCATTATTCCTTGCAGAGGTTAGCAATCAGATGTTAGAATTGTATGAACAGAATAGAGTGCCACCTTCTCAGGCTAGTGAAGCAGAAGGAAGTGCTGGAGGCAGTCGACCTCTGCAAAAAGCTCCTGCAAGTGAAGAGCATGTTAATAGTCACAGCAATTCGTCAAAGCCAGGAATTTTAACATCATCAAGGCCAGTTCCTGATCAACCACTTGCTGATAATCACGATGGGCAGCCAAGAACAACTCAGGCTCGAAGTAATGACTATGGAAGAACCAACATGAATGCGGAAATAAATAGCATTCCAGATCGCAAGGGATATGAGGAGGTTGACAACAGTTATAACCATGAACGAGAGGCATTACCTCACGAGGGGAATAAGGGGGAGATCCGGAATAAATCAGAGTTTGGTTCGGATGGACATGTTCAGGAACATGAAGAAGGAAATGTTGGGAGAACTGAAAGACGGAATTCATTGGACCTGAAGGATAAACACCGTAGCCGAAATCCAGCCCCCAATGATGGTATCGTTGGCCAGTCACCTCAAGATGCCATAAAAAAGATCGACAGAGAGAAAGTTAAAGCAGCCCTTGAACGGAGGAAAGCCCGTGGAGACATAACTCGAAAAATGGATCCTATGGATGAACTCGAAAGAGAACTGGAAGATGTTGAGTTGCCTGGTCAGAATGAGAAGATTAAGCATGACAGAAAACAAATCTGGTTCAAGTCTTCAAATAGGCCAGAGCACGAGAACTCACATCATGCGACATATCCAGGGGAAGATGGAGATTTGAATTACCAAGCAACGAAAGGAAAGTCGTCTCATGTGGAAAAATTTGACTCCGTAGAAGAAGGGGAAGTGGAACTATTTGATGATGCCGATCAGGAATATCGATCACCAAGGTCGAACAATAGAAAGAGAAAGGCTAGTAGTCCCCCTGACAAACATGTAGATGTAAAGCAGCGAAATGATTATAACCATGACTGAACATGCAAGCTGCTACTTCAGAAGGAACGCTTCTTGCTCAGGTCGACTATTTGGATACATCGCCGTATGTGATCTCCCCAAACCCCTGGAATTTCCAAAAATGTGTTGTTTTAAGTATCCGTCTCTAGTGATTTTATCTAGTACCGTTGGAACTGTCTAAAAAAAAAAAAATACAAAATTAAGTTTTGATAGAGGGACTTCTGATATTGGTCCAGTATTACATGTTCAATTTTTATTTTATTTTTTTCCTCCTTGCTATGAGATGAACATGATTTCTGTAATTTTATTTGCGCACGTTTCTTATTTTAATTAAAATGACAATATTTTTTTCTGTTGCCTTAGGCACTGCAGTCTCTTTAGTTACTTTTTGTAATCTTTGATGCCCTCTACTTGGTACCATCCCTCTCGGCTGGATCTATATTCTGGTATTTTTCCTCCATCGCCAAATTTCTCGTGTTATAGAGGTTTAATTGTCTATCGTTAATTTTACATGGTTGAATCAAAGGACATTTTTCAAGAAGACCTTTATTTGGCAGCAATTTATTGACGTAATGATTACATTATTATGCAACAAAGTTCTTAAAACAGACTAAAGCATTTCATACCCCCGATTACGACATCACTTCTCTTTTACTTTGCATCTCGAAACACCCCGTTCTCTCATGTTTTTGGACACGAAGGTCCACAGCTCAAACGAACTGATGGAGATACTCCTCTACGGTAGTGTATTCAACATCTGGATAGAGATCGGATGCCTCGACTCCAAATGATGGCTCAATCTCAAAATAGGTTTGATCACCCTTTATGAAAATTGAGTGGTAGATTGCCAGTAAGAAATTGATTGGTGATGGAGATTCTGTATCATAAATGAGACAATAAGATTCAATAAACAATCCTCGTAGGATGATATTATACACAAATTTATTACTTGTTAACGATTTATCTAATTACAGTATAAAATCGACAACAAAGTCCATAAATTTCATGAGGTATTTTGAAGCGAAAATCTGAAGAATTAATTACCTTGGATCTGTTTCAGAAGTTCCTCCTCTTGAACGTGGACTTTCTCGAGATTTTTTCCGATCTTCTTCTCCCATAAAGCTACAAGCTCGTTGAACGAATACACATTTTTAGGAGGCTTGATGTAGAGGATCTTGTTCAGTGTTCTCGGATCATCCACAGATTGGATGGTATAGGTGCCAATGTCTCGTTCGTCATTGAAGACGCCTACAATTTAAGACAACGTTGTAAACCCATAAATTTGAAGCAAAGTATAAGAGTGCGTCACATTCTTCCTTAGATATTGCCATGAACAAGTACACATTATTGAAAGATACTTTGAAGTAAATCAATAGGTGTAAAGTGTGTCGTGTTGGGAAACTATTTAATTTGTCATGTCGGCCGACATATGTAATCAATTGTGTATAAAGGCTATCTTAAAATTAAACCTAAAATTAAAGTGATCTAATAAAGAATTAAGTGATTGGGCTTTCGGCATCTAAATAAAGTGTGAACCGGACTATATGTGTAGAGACCGGATCTATTAGAGTTTGTATTTGACGATGGATCGAATACATATGGAATTATATATAGGGTTATGGTTCCTAATTCATATTTGGAATTTCTCATTCTTGATGTCATCCCATCAACGTAAGGATACAAGAGAAAACATATTGAAGAGAAAGATTCATAAACTTACAATCAAGAATCAAGAAGAATGTTTGGAGCAATTAAATTGAAAATTTAAATATCAAGATTCGAGATTCATTACTCAATATACAAATCAATTGAATAAGGTATGTTCCGCGTTAATTAAGTTTCTTGATGATTTGACATGAAGATCTTGGTAATTATGTAAAATTTATAAAGTTTAAGTTTCATGAAAATTTTCAACATATCGTGTTCGACTACCATTTTTTGCATGCCTAGCCCGATATTAGCAATGAAAATTTCCTTGGCCACCAGCCTATCCCATGTCGGGTGTGTAGGTAACATGGCCACAACCCATTTTACACCTTTAATCAAAGTTCATTATTCTACAAACTCGCCAAAAAAAATAAAAATAATAAAAAAATTGTAGGGATTCGTTGAATAGTGCACAGAGAATTTGATACATACCTTTGGTATTGCCATCTCCTATAATAGTAACTTTATCTCTAGGTGGAGCAGTGGCTGTAAGCTGCACCAGTGTTGCAAGTGAATAACCAGCAAATGAATCCGATGAAACAAAGGTGTGAGGAATTCCTTCTGTCTCTATAGCTCTTCGGATTTTGGCTTTAACCGCAAAATTGCTCGACCTTACTGGCTCGACTGCACGAGCGCGATCCACATCATTTCCAAACTCTGAAGGGAAGAATCTCTGGCAGTGCAGGAAAAAATAATATCACTAGGAAGCATGCTCAAGACCTCTATATCGGCTTAAACATTTTGATGAAATGGACAACATCGAAATCACGGTGGTGCATACCAACCTGAACATTTCCAGCTTGTTTAATTGCATCAATGATCTTCACTTGATCAGCCAACTGATTGTGTCCCACTGCAGATATAACCACATCCACTTTCTTTATAGCCTTCACCAAGCTCTCATGATCATGTAAATCTCCCTGTATTTTTCACAATACACTTCTGATAAAAACAAACATACTGACATCAAAATATAGATGCAGAAGAATGAATATATACATACAATTAATATGGTTACACCAGAGTTTTTGAATCCCACAACGAGTTTTCCCTTAACAGGATCAGAAATTGTGCTCTCTCTAAACAAAGCAAAGGTGGGATGCCCAGATTTTGCACTTGCTTCAACTATGAATTTTCCGATGTACCCAGTTCCTCCGATTATCAAAATCTTGCTTTTCCCAGCCATTTTTCGCGATTTTTCTTGAGAATTTTAGTATGTATGATAGCAATCTCTTGTTCTGAATGCTGCCGAGTCTCAGTATTTATAGAAAAAAATGCTAATGTCATCCGTTAAAATGAATTTGGACACAAAAGTGAATGAATGGAGACGCTAAAGTGTGAAATATTCTTGGTCCTCCATTAATTCCCATTCCAAATAATGAAGATTCGAGTAGTTAAAGAGTTTAATATTTTAATTACTTACTTGTCATATATAAAGAGAATGTTTTCAAATTTGAGTAATTCAAGCTCACTGACTTTTCAACTCTACCTAATCTTAGGATTAATTCTCTATTAAATTAAAATAGAGTAAATAATAGAGGATGTGAAGCAAAAATTTGGAGGCAATTTGAGGTATTCCTTTAACCTTCAATCCATGATTAATAGTGCTGATAACTATTGCATAATTTTTATATTCCGCAAATATACGAATTGTAACAGGTAATAAAATTGACTTAAAAGTTCGGATTATCATTTTCACGAGAACTATCGTTTAACCATTAGTTAAATTGTTCATAATTTCAATTTGATTCAAAATAATAGAAGTAGCTATTTATTTTTATTTTATATATACTAAAATAAGAAAAAAGACGATTTTTTATTTATGATTTAAATGTTAGAATTTATGAGTTCGCCATAACTAACTCCCTAATCTCAATTACCATTTTCTATAACAATTAATTATGTGTACCTAATCGAATTCTTCTAACGTATTCAATTTACTTCTTTTAAGTTCAAGTTGATTTTATTTAATTAAGCTCCTATTTGGTAAAGATTAAAATTTTCTATATCAAAGTCAACAATAAATTTTAACCGCATATTTCATGAGTTCCACAACTTTTCAACCACACATTTAATTAAAATTTATCAAAATTAACTAAAAATCTGATTTTAATCCCTACAAATTAATTCTATATTTCTATGTGAATTCGAATAAATATTAATTAAAGGGTTATTAAAATGTTTATATGTTTGAAATTTATTGTGCAAAGCATCCCCGTCTTATATTTTTTTACATCTTCACCCCTATTTACAACTTTTATTGCTGAAATTATCATTTTCATCCATTTTTTCAATTAAAAGGTGTGAAATAACAAATATACCCTTGTATTTAAATTTTAAAAAATAATAATAAAGAACTAATTGTAACCACAATTCCAAAATTTTCAAGAAATTACAAATGAGCCACAAATACATAATTTCTTGAGAGATTGAGGACTACCGTTATAATTAGATCTTTTATTTATTCTTTTTTTTTTCATTTTATTTAAATATGAGGGGTATATTCGTCATTTCACAAAATTTTAATAAAAAATTTGATGAAAATAATGATTTTTGCAATAAAATGTGTAAATAGGAGAGAAAATGCAAAGAAATGTAAGGTGATGACGTTTTGCACAATAAACTTCAAATGCAAGGACATTTTGTGATAATAACCCTTAATTAAACTCCTTAAAATTTTAAATCAATCTTTGGTGGGGATTAAAATTATATTTTTGTTAAAGTTTGATAAAAGTTGATGAAATGTGTGGTTGAAAAGTCGTGGATCACATAAAATGTATTGTTAAAATTAGTTGTTGATTTTGACATATATTAAAATTTGGACTTTAATTTGTACCAAACAGAATCCATATAACGACCGCACTAGCAAGAAAATCTCTACACTTTTATACTAATTATCAACTTTTAGTACATGATCTAAACAAATAATTCGCCTCTCGACATAATTATCGCTTATAAATCAATGAATTAGTACACAATTAATCCAAATCATTAAAAATAAAATGAAACATAATTCACAATATCAATTGAAGATTCAATTTTTTAAAAATTAAAATTAAGGTTAAAAAATATGTTGCAATCGATCATCCTAACTAAATACTTAATTACACATAATAGGAAAGTAATAATATAATAAAGAATTAAAGTACATTGTTGGGTTTTAAAGAAAAAACGGAGAAAAAATGAAGATCTTGCACTAAGAGTCCGCATTCTTCTAGTAAAAACCTTGAAACTCTAATTTTTGGATCGATTTTTTGATTTTTCTCTCCTTATAGGCTTGAATATATATATATATATATTATGAAACTTTCCAAGTCTTGACTTGAATATGTGTATAATGAAATCCTATAAATCTCCTTTCATTGTAGGACTAAGATAGATATTTATAAAGAGTAATCCAATATCATGATGATAAACAATACTATTCATTTATAAAATAAGATTTAGGTAAAATCCTTGCTCAAACACAAAAAGTATGAGAAGAAAATTGAAATAAATCCTTTTCAATTTCTCATGGAACTTTAGTCCTTCATCTTTTAATATTTACAAATAAGCCATCTTCATTCCAAAATCATTAATGATTGACCTGCTTCAAGTTTTGAAAACTTATAATTTATTTTCCAAACTATTCAAATGTCGAATCTAGCTCCTAAAACTTATGGATTTTTACCAGTGCTCTATTAATACTTCCAACTGATTTCTTGTAATTAAGTTAATTTTTAATTATTTCGAATCAATTTCAATTAAGTTCTATATAGTCATTTTCACACCAGTTGTATACAAGTTGATTTTTTTCCCTATAATTATCATATTACACAAATTAAGTAGATGTTCACTCAATTTACATATAAATAAATAAAAATAGAAGTCCAAATACATGCATAAGATGACCTTATCATAATTTATCTTTTTGTGAGCTCAAATTGGCAATATAAAGTCACGAGTTGATCTTAAAAAGAAAAGCAGACATTTTGAGTTGATGAGTAATTGTGATCTATAATTCATTATAGAGAATAAGACTACTTGTACACCCAAATGTATATACATTGGTTGACATTTCTTATGTGTAAAAAATCTAACAATTGATTGAAAAATGTGTTTTTAAAATCAATGTATTCAAATATTACACACAAGAGTGTAAACCAATGTGTACATATAACATGACTCTCTTGAAAGAATTATCACCCACTCAGAATAATTTCGAGACTTTTATTTTTAAAGAGCATCTTGTACATAATAGAAATCATCTTTAAAATTTGAAGAGTAAAATTTTTGACACGCTCACTTTTTTATTTTACTTTTACGATATTCAAATTCACTCTCCATATTAAGACCTTGGCCCTGGTAAAGTAGAAAAACCCTTAGAATAATAGGCATCTTATATGCTTTAATATGACTTTAATTTGTTACATTGATTGAGTAATAGTTTATTAATTACATATGCTAATGAAGAGCACGAATCAAATGTCACACCTAAGGTCTCATCGAGAAGTGGAGCTCACAAGCCACTATTAAGGTTGCATATGAAGAAGAATAATAGTATTTATAATTATACATAATGATGTACATATTAAATTAATAATGACAAGAAAGAGAAAAAAAGAAACGAAAAGAAAATAAATTCAATTTCTCTCTCTCTCTCTCACTCTCTCTCTCGTATCATCATTATGTACACTATTATATATATCATTATGTACAAACATCATTACTCATTTCAAAGTAATATACAAATCGAAAATTGATGAAAATATCCAGTTTGGAAAATATATTTTAATGAAAGTCAAATAAGTAATGCAAGATATGAATTCAAGAGTAGCCAAATGTGTCGAAGTCCAAAGGAAAATGACAGCCCAACTAAAGTAGAATCCAATGGCATTGTAGCTCAATTTTAGGTAATTATTTTGGTTGAGAGAAGTCACCCATTCAAATCTAGTATAATATTTGAGGGACCTCTTATCAATGGAAAAATTTCCACGCCTCCTCCTTTTGGTAATGCCAATATTTCTTTTTGGGTTCTTTCTATCCCTGTCATATTAGGGTCTCTAATCTCATCTATTGGTTGGAGTTCTCTTCGAAAAAGAGTAAGTAACCATCGAGACCAAATTACCACAAATGTAATATATCCCTTGTTTGATTTAGATGAAAAAAAATTAAATTTTTAGTAAATTTTGATAAAATGTATAATTGAAAAGTTACGAGTTCTATGACATATATGGTTAAAATTAAAACTTTTACTTAAATTTAAATCCATTTTTTAGTTGAACCAAACAGGGGCTATAGTTAACATTGATTTTGGTGGAACTTAATTTTCTAAAATTCCCATGAAACTTTATTTTCTCAAAAACTGAGTTAAATTAATGTGCATGAAATGCTTCTATCGAGTCACTTTAAGTCATTCATTTTCAACAAGTCCTTCACATGTATTTCGAATTCATCAAATGCCCATTACACGCATAATTTACATAAATAGGCGACAATAGTTTTTCAAATTCATCAAATGTCTATTATATGCATAATTTCCGTAAATCGGCGACGACAATTTTGAAATTAGAACACTCACATGCTCGGCTACTATATTGAACCATTTCATCCCGATTAAAAAAGAGATGAGCTTATTTATTTAAATTTTTCGAACAATTACACAATAGTTTGTCTCAACATTGATTACACACTTCAACAAGTAGAAGAAATTAATAATTTAAACAAATTGATCAAGGTACTCATCCACAGTGGTGTATTTAACATCTGGATAAAGCTCTGAAGCCTCAACTCCAAAAGATGGTTCAATTTTAATATTAGTCAGATCACCCTTCACAAATGCTGAGTGGTTGATTGCCATTACAATATTGATGGGAAAAGGGGATTCTGCAATAATTGTAAATGGTTCAAGAATAAGTATTTTCTTTATAAAACATCTTCAAAAGGGATTTAAATATTTTGCTCAAAATTAATAATCTGACTAACCTTGAATCTGTTTGAGAACTTGTTCCTCTGGTACATAAATTTTCTCTAAGGTTTTACCAATCTTCTTCTCCCACAAAGCAACAAGTTCATTGAATGAATATATGTTTTTAGGAGGCTTGATGTAGAGAATTTTGTTCAATGTTCTTGGGTCATCCACGGCTTTGATGGTGTATGTGCCAATGTCGCGTTCCTCATTGAAAACAGCTACAAGAAGGGGAAAAAAAGAAGCTAAGACATCGAAAATTTAGACACGATTGGTACTCTCGAGTCTCGACTAGGTAAGACTAAAGAAGATTTTATGACGAAAAATTTCAATATTCTAGTTAATTCAGCGTATCAAACATGACATTAACCTTTGGCATTTCCATCGCCTAAGATAATGACTTTATCTCTGGGTGGAGCAGTGACTTCTGGCTGCACCAGTGTTGGAAGGGAATAGCCTGCAAAGTAGTTAGCTGACACAAAGGTGTAAGGAATTCCTTCTGCCACGATGGCTTTGCGAATTTGGGACTTGATCTCGAAAGAAGACTTGGCTGGCTCCACAGCGTGACATCGATCTACATCAGTTCCAAACTCCGATGGAAAGAATCTCTACAAAGTTGGAGAAAAAAGAGTATAAAAAAATCCCTTCTCGCAAGACATATCTCTAGTACGTAATATTTAACTGTACTGCAGAAAAGAATGAGAGTCGACAAGATTTTAACCTTTTTTTTTTTTCCTTTTTAATTTTGTTCAGGTGCTGTCAAACCTACCTTAACATTTCCAGCTTCTTTAATGGCAGCAATGATCTTAACTTGATCAGCTAATTGAAGTTGACCAACTGTTGAGATAACCACATCCACCTGCTTTATAGCTTTCACCAAGCTCTCATGATCATATAAATCGCCCTGAAAATTTCACATAGCACATCCCAGATTCATCATTTTCTCTTATGGAGCATGTTTGGTATGCAACACTAGAAAATAGCACTTGACAAATATTATACAAGACAAAGGTCAAAATTTTAGTCTTTTTTCTTCCTTAATTTCGTTCCAGTCCAACATACCAAATATGTCATTTCCTATTCAGGTCGGAAATTCACTATTAAGTTGTGTTAACATACCGTAAGTATGGTGACACCTGAGTTCTTGAAGCCCTGAATGGTTTTTCCTTTAACAGGATCAGAAATTGTGCTCTCCCTAGCCAGAGCAAAAGTAGGGTGTCCAGATTTTGCACTTGCTTCCACTATGAATTTGCCAATGTACCCAGTTCCTCCAATGATCAAAATCTTGGTTTTCTCAGCCATTTTCAAGATTTTCTTGGAAATTTTTGAAGAACAATTGAAATGATAACAAAAAAGCAGGGGAACTAAGAATTCACAAATTTCCAAAGGCAGCCTTCCCTTGTATATAAACAGGAGGAGAAGTAAATTTACTAAAGTGTCCTAGTTTGGACATACAAGGTCAAGAATATTAAGTGAACAACCACCATAATAGGTACAGTATTTTAAGGCTTCCTTTTCAATTACCTACAATTTGGTGCTTACTTGTGGTTGTGGAAATAAGGTTTGGTGGTTTTCCTTCTTGCAATTTTCTCTTTTCTTTAGGTTTTGTGTCACATCTAAAGGAAAAAAGTGGTTGGTGCATAATTGACATGTATTATTTACATGTTGATGCAAGGGGAGCATGAGAGAGTCGAAACGGGAGAGATGACGATGGACACAAAATATTAAACTAGGAGAAAAGACAAAAATAAGTAGGATAATAACGAGGTGAAAACGATTTTTAATAAGACTAAGGGGAGTGTCCTCAATTGAGATTGTGATGAATTTTAAAATTCCTTTTAAATTTAAGTGTTTTCAATTGAGATTTTAATGAATTTTAATGAAATTCATTAAAATTTAGGTGTCCTCAATTAAAATTTTAATGAAATCCTTCAAAATTTAGGTATCCTCGAAAACTAGTAAATTTATAAAGATTTTATCAATGGATGGATTTTAAAATATTTGGATGGATTTCAAGCTTAAAAATTTCATCATATTTAATGAAATTTATGAAAATCTATTCAAATCTACGAAATTCATTAGAATTTATAATCTTTTAAAATCTACCAAAATTTTAGTTGAGGACACCCTCATAAATTAAACATTAGATCTAAAATTCATAAGAAAATGTTTTATAAATAGATATTATTTACTTTGGTCATTGCAAGAGGGTTACTTTAGAGATTTGAGATTTCCTACCAAATTTTGTCATTTTCAAAAAAATCATGGTGGCCTGTAAATGAATATAGACTCCACACTGACCACCATTCAAACTAGTAATGATTCTCATTGTTGTGTATTTCAAGATAGACAATATTTACCTTTAAGCTTATTTACCTTTAATTATGTTTAGTATGGTCCAATTCAACATATCAAATTATTATTATTTTTTCAAAATAAGACATTTTTATTTGAAGAGGTAAGTTGTGTTATTTCTTAATATCGATACATTACATTTTTACAAATACAGATGCAAACATGTTGTGGAATATATAGATTAAACGATTTCAAGTTATGTATTAACATACTATAAGGTTTGTTTGGGCCAGATTAAAATCTGATTTTAATCTAAATCAAAGTCAAACAATCAATATTAACCACATCTTTCATGGATTCCACATCTTTTCAATCAGTATATTTTTGAAGAGTACATATTCGAAATCTTTGGAATTTGAAAAGTGGTAATTTACCGTGACTATGCGTTTGAATCATATTTTGTATTACTAGTAGAGGACTATACAATATAATAAATAAACTTTTAAGTTTTTTATATTATAATTAATGCTCCGTTTGATCCCCATTTTTTTCTCCTTATAATGACAAATATGATCGTTGTAGTTGCTTTTTGAATTACAACGATCATATTTCTTAGAGTTTACTTTAGAACACATCATTGATGCATCATAAGTAGATACAAAGCAAATTTGTAATGAAGTTTGTTGCATTATTTTATTTTAACTTTTTTAATGCAAATTCTTTAATTTTTTTTATAATTCTATATTAAAATACTTACAATATAGATTTCTAAAGTTCTTGTAAAGAAATAATTTCGATAGAACGATAGTATAAACCTACGTGATATGACCACCCATTAAAAATCAAGACACATCTCATTTGTATCACATTGACAAGTGTATTTCATGAAAAGCCAATCAAAACAATTTACTTGATGGAAATAAGCAAGAAGAAATAGGCAAATTATTTTTAAAGCGTTTTTTCACTAGTCGATAAGATGTCAAAATGGGCCAACCGTTCCCAGCCCATTTATAGCTAGGACCAAACCTCAGCTCAAATTCAGGCCCAAAGTTGGCCACCTTTGGAGGCAGGCAACCACAATGTAGGCATAGTAGTCAAGGCAATTTACACAAATAGGAAAAAGGAGCTTTGTGAATTGAAAATTTTCGTTTTTTTTTTTAAATATTGAAAAACTATAATTTAATATTTAAAAAAAAAAGGCAAACTACACTTTATATAATTTTTCGAATTACAGTATTTTAATCCCAATGAACTTATAGCCTAAGCCTAACAATGTGTTTATGAATTTAGACTAATGGCCTTTTCTCTTCATCAGCTTCATTATGAATTCAAATCTTTATATTGTCCTGAGAAAATCAAAATTCAATGCATTAAAAAATTAAGAATTATGTGTGCAAAAATATAATCAAATTGAATTTGTTGAATTATGTATGAAAAATAGAGAACTTATCCTATATTAAAAAATTGAATACATAAAAATACCGTACGGTTCGAATAGATGCTAAAATCACAATTACAAAAATATGTGAAAAACTAAATGCATAACCTTCTTAAATATAAATTCACTTTAGAGTCCTTACCAATTAAGGACCCGTTTGTCTCCCATTATTCTAAAATATTATTTGTTACAGTAAGATTCTCCATCACATATTCATCAAATAAAATATTCTACACATGCCCCCCCGGTGCACAGCTTGATTGGCAGAACAATCAGTACATAACTCGCTTCCAACGGCAGGATGGGGGTTCGAATCCTGGTGGGAACCTGTGGCCAGATTTATTTGGTATGAAGTAATCACTTTGGAGTGCGCAGAAGTGTACAGTGGGTGAGGGGAACTTGGGAACCAGTTGAGGTATATCCCACGATTTACCTCCTCCAAGGTTCTAGAGGCAAGGGTCTTGGAAGTTTAGGATTTAGTCTAACAAAATTGGGACACCTGTGTATAAAAAAAAATATTCTACACACAAACCAATAAAGTTATTTTAAATTTCAACCATACATTCTTCAAAAAATACGATTCATTATTCTATTTTTTCTACAATAATGGGAGACAAACGCATAAAAGTATAAAAATCAATTCAAGGTTGAATAACTATGAAATAATCGAAAAAAGTGATTTTGCTTATAAGAAGGACAAGCATAGTATCTGGTAAATGAGTACCCTAGCAGTGAGAAGCAACTAGGTACCGACAATCTAGCAATGAGCATTCGATCAACCAACACTCCAACAGTGAGCAATCTATTTTTATGTAGAAAAAAAACTCATGAATTCAATATATTATTTTATCAAATTAAAGCAACAATCAACGATCAACCACAAAATCAGGTTGCACTTGTTGAATTGAGAGCAATTGCAAATTAAACTCTGAGAGAGAGAGAGAGAGAGAGAGAGAGAGAGAGTACAAATAAAAAGAAAATTCGGCAAATTAATAGTAAGCTTCAAAAAAATAAAAAAATAAATTAGTTGTTTTTCCTCGTTTATACCTCACCCTTATAAGGCTTCTAAAACTTTCAAATAAAATATATACAACGAAAGTAGGAAAGGTCACCCCGAAAGCCATCTTAGTGTGAGCAAGTGAAGCACTGAACCTAAACTTCTACTAGGCTATGAGATTAACAGTGGCATCTACAACCTATATATGCGATACGTTTATTTATTAATTGTGTGCTTACCACCAGGGTAACGTGAATTTGAACAGAGAATAGCGTGCATCCAACTTCTAATAAAGATGAAAACATATATCAATTTATAGAAAAAAAAATAGAATTTATAGAAAATACCCTTTAACTCTTCTGATAAGTTTCCTTCTACCACACGGTTTCTTTTTCCTTAATATTTTCCTTTTTCTTGTAAAATAAGAATTCTATTTTCCTTTCCTTAATATAATTATTTTATTTAAAAATTTTGGATCAAACCCAATGCATGTGACAATTTCGAAAGGTTAAAGAATTAAATTGTTAAAACTAAAGATTGAATGTCAAGTTGTCCACAATGGCCATATATTGAGGACCTCCATTGCAATTCTTTCGTAAAAATTATTATTTCCGTTTTTCTCTTAAATCAAACTACAGTTTAAATATTGTTTTGAATTCCTTCCACAGATAGTATGTAGGACTCTCCTCATGTCTACGAACCATACGAGTCCGAATATATTGACGGAATCAGTGGAGGACAAGTTTATTTATTTATTTATTTTTTCATTAGGTTAATACAGAGAAAAAAAATCTATAAAAAATTATTTTTTGTATATTAAAAAAGAATTAAGCTAGTACACTGTACACTCAAGTTGTATAACTTGGTTGACAGTGTATATGATGAAAAGATCTTTGTTATTGATTTCAAAAATATTATTTCAAATAAATGGATATGATGCTCGCCAAATCAAATGATTATCAACCAAATTGTCAGTCAAATTGTACAAATAGAATGATTGATTAAAAAACTATCTAGGCTTAGGCTGTCTTGGACTAAAGCCAAATCCTCCTTATTTGCATAATAAGTTTAGGTATTATTTCGACAAATATCGATCATCTTCTTTTTAGTTTTTACTTAAATCGTTTCAAGTCTCAAACAAAAAAATAGCAAGTTAATGAGTTATTGAAACCTTTTTCACAACCCACAACATGGCATATCGACTTTATTACAATGCGTGAACCTAAACAAAAAAAACGAAAAAGATTCAAGTAACCAACTCAAAATTTATTGAAAATTAAATAACTATACGTTATCTCAAACGTTTCTTGATCAAATTCAAAGATCGTTCAAAAAACAACTAATTTTTTGAGTGGATAAGATTTCGGGCATGGGCATGGATAGGTTCCTGCTAATTAACCTCATTCATGTAGAAGAAGATGCTATTCAAATTCATGTAAATTAAGTAGCCAGCTTTCATGTTTATGTCATTGTCGACCATTCATCGAAATTGGCAATAGCCTCCAACCGCAAAAATTTATAATAAAACTGATAAAAGGATGATGCCATGGATTCACAGCTTT
>CAIGRB010132780.1:3209-24576 GCA_903798255.1 Fraxinus quadrangulata
TTTTTTTTTAAATAAGTTTTTATTTTATTTTTTAAAATTTATTTTATATATATTACCCATTTTAAAATTAAAGAAAATGGTGAAAAGAAGTTAGGTGATCACGGTGAAATGTTATATGAAATTAGGTGACTTAGTAAAACATTATATGAAATTGAGTGACCATGATGAAAAGAAGTTAGGTGATCATAGTGAAGTGTTATATGAATTTAGGTCGCTTAGTAAAACATTATATGAAATTGGGTGACCATGATGAAAGAAAATTAAATTGAGTAGCCATGATAACAATAAGTATAAAGTTGGATTGCCATTAGTGAATTTAACCAAATAATTTACATGTGATTGCAATGACCCACTGCCCTTTATCCATTAAACAGTATAAATTCATAGTTAATTGTGTTTTTCCAGAAAAATACTGTTTCTGGTGGCCCATTAAACCTGATCTTTCTCTGGTTTTGTTTTATCATGGCTGATTTATTCGCAGACGTTGAAAATGTCTAGTTGATTTCTGAAGCATTCTGTAAAATTCTTGGAAGACTTAATGGGAACCAAATGGCCTTCGAAGAAGATAGCATTAGGAGAGAATTATATTCATGATCACTATTTTCATTTGTCTGATATATCAGAATGGGACCCATTTTTCATATTCATCTCCATTTTCTCTCCATTCAACGTTTTCTTGTGTTTTTACTTGTTCTTCTTCGATGCCACTTTCATTTTCTTCCCTTTCTAACTTTTTACGCATTGTATAGTTTAAATAGAGCAAAATTTTAAACCAGCAATTAACACAGCCACAAACTGTAATAATATTGGGACGAAATCTCCTAAAAAAGCATAATGTGATAGCTCAAGTAACCACAAACTACTATAAATAATTATATATATCTATTTGTTTCTTCATTGTCAATCTGTAGATGCTTTACAGATATCTCGAATTGTCAACGGATAGGGGAAATTTTGTTCCAGGACCAAAACTTCGGCCTATCCGTTCATAAACCTAAAGTTAAATTTATTATATCCTCCAATACCAAATGATCGATAATCACCATAAGATTGTTCTAACTACCCATTCATAGCCTATAACCATTATATCCTCCGATACCAGATGATCCATAGTCACCATAAGGTTGTCTGTCATATACGGACGATGAGTAAGAATTACTACCTAAATGAGAGTAGGAAGGCCGCAAAGTGGAGTCCAGCTGATCATAACTGCTTGGAAGTGATTCTTTATGACTGTTTGTGAATTCCTGGATACAACGGTGGTTTTATAATTAGTCTCAACTACATTCCATTAGTAAATAAATACAATATCAGTCCATATCGTTAGAAAGCATCTAAATCTCCAGTAAACCGAATACAAGCACATGAAAACATGACTCGTTTCAATTTTTTAGGCGCCACCCAAGTGGGGAAACAAAATTTAGCTTCATAAAGTTGGACATGTAAAGGTCACTTAACAGTTTAATAAATATTTAAATCCTCGTTGAGAATTGATTGTGCACCTGTAATAAAAGGTTAGGGACCAACTTGCTCATTTTTAAGGGTTCGGGACAAACTAGCTACTAAGGCAATAGGTTGGAAAATTGTTAGCTGACACTCTCTTGGGCATCAGTAACATAAAAGTTGCAACAACGTGCTTCTCTGAGCTTTGCAGTGATCATCATGATTGACATAAATTAAAGCAGAAGAATGCGTATTCTCATTTGGAAAATATTAGCAAAGAACAATAGAGAGACAGAAGATGTTTACCTGAATTAGTTGCTGAGCTGCTAGGACTTGTGAAGAAGTTCCTTTTATTTCCACAGTGATTTCCTCTGGTAAGCCTCTACTTTCTTGCACGGTGAGGATAGCACCACTAGTCCGTCGAATATAGGCAATATTTGCTCCCCCAACCCCAATTATATCCTCAGCATAAGCAAGTGGTATTTGCATTGTCTGTGCAACCTACAGAGAGGAATTAATATACCATATATTAACACCAGTGAAAAGTATATCCTCCAAGTTGTAAATGAATATATAACATGTAAAGGAGTTTAACAAATCTGTTCTATATGCAACGGCGTGCATATGGTCCTTTATAAGATCGAATATTAAATTTGAAAAACTAAGCATGGGACTGAAAAGGTCAGTTCTGATTTTGACCCTGGAGGAGTGAAAAACCTAGAACATCATAATAAGATGTTCACTCATATTCAAACCCAAAACCTTAAAATTGTTAGCCCTAGTAGTGAACACGCTTTCTCTTGTGCACTGTTATAGGTAAAGGATGCAACTACCTCTTTTGCCTCCACTCTCGTGACTCTTAAGGATTCTTAGCAATCTAAACTTTATAATTTTCTCAAAATGGATCTCTCTAACCACAGAATAAACAAGACAATGATTAAAATAAAAATATAACTTTAAAAAAAACCCCATAGACCCTGCAAAATTTTATAAAGGTAAGATTGCAATTTTCATAACAAGAATATGACATGCAGACATCCCATAAATTTGTCCCACAAATTCTTGTTATCTTTATTTGATGGTTTTTTCTTTCCAGGTGCTAAATATACGCATCACAAAGAAAAACAAAACACCAAGATAGAGGAGACAATTATAAATGGTGCTACTAAAGTTTAGCATTTATTTCGTGTTCAAGGATGTGCTCTAAACGATCAATCTCCAAATGAGGAGAAACAGAATGAGAAAACAATTTACATGCTAAGACATGATGCATCTGAATAGTTTAATAAATCTACATAAAGGTAGCAGTAAATCAACAGGTGAACACTTACACACCTGAGTTACAACAGGCCTACTAGCACGCCCCATTGCAGAAGTACGAATGTCAAGGCCGGACTCTGGTCCATACAAGGAAAGCCTAGGAGTAATATGTGATTCCGTCAGGCTATCACGATCTAGAAATAGAGAATCCCTTTTCACTAGAAGAGGGTAATCAGTGTCAATTGCTGTTTGTGACGTAGAAGAATGCAATGTCCTGTCAGACCGAGCGTCTACTTGTTCCTGAGTGACTGATGCATTATACTGTAAAAGGAGGTAAAGAAATTATCATAAATAGAATTAGAGTGACATGATCATGGATCACTAAAAACAAACAGAAATGAACTTACATTCTTCTCAAATAGGGGAAGAACGCTGTGATCCACCAAGAATTTTCTCAGGTGTCCCAGCACAGCTTCTAAACCTTTAAGAACCTTGAGAGCTTCCCCATGTAACTCAACAATCCTTTCATCAGAACTGGCATAAATTGGCAATTCATCTGCAACCACAAATGTCAAATATCACATAATTCAATTTCGAGTGAAGAATTGTCATAAAGTTACTTTGGAATTTCTTGTGTCCCTGCAGACTTCAATACACTAATGCCCCTGAATTTTAAGTGTTCATAGAAGTCTTAAATGCACTTATGCCTGTCAATTAAATCATTTAGAGTTTGTCAAAGAAAATATTCTTATAAAGAAGATTTTTATGCATCTCCCCATAAGCCTCAAAGTGTAACAGTTCAGATAGTAGCGACGTCGATAATTTGCTGATGTTCAATTAAGACAGCTAAACCTTGAACAAATCAACCAGAGCCAGTTGGGTTGCATACTTCCAATTCTTTTATGTTTACCAAGATGTAGGTGCATGTGTTGATCATCTCAAGTTGATTTTTTTTAAAATGAGAAACATATCTTCTCCGATGCATGGATGACATTATTTAATTTTTTCCAGATTCTTCTGTCAAAAAAAAATCTACTCAAATCATTCTCAAAAAATTAAGGCGAGCGGTACGCAAGCAATAAAAATCAGGTCATGCGAGGACATTAAATTACCATTGGAGAGAACCCTCACAGAGGCACCAGAGCTCTCCTGAATCGACTTGATCATAGAACCTTGTTTTCCTATTAAACTTGTAGCTTGTGCTGATGCCACTATTAATCGAATCAAACAAAATGCAGCTCCAACTGCATCAGGGACTTCACCATCAGGTAATCCATGAAGACTCTTGAATATTCTTATTGCTGCATCGATGGCAGGAGGCAACAGTGCCTCTGGTTCTTCCTTCCCAGATATTAAAACCTACAATATTGCAAGTTGGAAATCATGTATCAGTCAGTTAAAAATGAAATACAAATCAAAAAATTAATGTTCAACTTGCAGACAAGCATAAAATAGATCAATGAAGTAGCAAAAAAAGCCCAAAAAGCTAAAGCCAGTAATAAAATGCAAAGAAAAGGCATGACAAACGGACGAACAACTTAGTCTCCATGAGGCTTATTCTCGAGGTGTGAGTCTTCTAAATTGAGACATATGGCCTTTAAAGCATAAGCTTCGCAGTGTTTTATGGAGCCTCAAGGCGGAACTAAAGGCGTAAGCCTCAAAAAGTTTTTAAAAGGCAGTTAGGGTAAGGGTATTGCTGGCAGTAATCAGACACATAGATTCAAATGCTATTTGATTGGTGTGACATCTCTAAAGAGGCGGTTGGAAGTCAAGTCAAATCCCATCTTTCCCACCTGGACAGTGTGGGAGGTCATGTGCCTATGATGTCTAAGATGTGATATTTTAGAGCTTCACTTGTGAGATGTCCAGATGAGACCAAGTATCAAGCATCCGAGAGACTTCAAATTCATTCCCTTGCATATAAATATTCATACTTGGTGACATTTGAAGGTATTTCTCGCCCCATCCAAACTTTGCTCCTGCATTTTTTTCTACTTTCCGTTCCTCCCACACCAAATTAGTTGTCCGTCTATTGTCTTGAGCATCGAAGATAGAATGATTGCGGCCTCTCCACCATTGTTTCAAGAAGCCTCGGTCTGCGCGCCCCTAACGTGTGTCCCAAGTGTGCAGGTAATGTACACGTGGAGTGGAGGGGAGGGGAGATCTATGAACGCGCTGAGCCCCAACCAGACTCGGAAGACAAGAAGTTCATCAGAAAAAACACTAGAAATCTGAACGTACGAGTCATTCGAACCTGTGTGAAGAATTAAGAAACCTAAAACTCCTAGAAATTAAAAATGAAATCATCACATCATCTAATTTATAAATTGAAAACAATTAAAAAAATAGCAATTGAATCATATATGTGCACATATCCATGCATATAAATTAATAAATAATAAGAACGGGGAAATTTTAATTACAATGCGATCGGGAGAGGTAACAGGTCCATCAAGAACGCGAACCCTAGCACGAGTCTCCTCAACAAGCTTCTTGATTAAATCTCCCTTGCGCCCAATTATGCCGCCCACTTTTAGTACTGGCACAACTATCCTGAACACGCTGCACCCCGGCCACCCCGGCCACTTAGCCTTCATGTCCTGTAATTCCTTATCTGTTTCATCGACCACTGGAGCTCCGGCTTCCGTTGGCTCAGCCACAGCTGGAGCCTCTGTTATTGCCTCAGGCGAGGCAGCGGCGGGCTCGGCTTGGAAGCTTACAGCTAATTCTGTTTGTGTCTCCGTATCCATGACGGCGGCATCGGTGGCTGTCGTTGGTTGAGCTGAAGCCATTGTTTTGTGTGAAGGTGCGACCGTGCGGGAGACTGGAAGTATTAAATAGGGGTGCGAGGGTTTCAAATTTTAATGATAGATAAATTAATAGCTAAACATTATTTTTAATAAGATAATTGCAACAAAAGTTTCAAATATTTGTAAGACTAACACACTTTTCTCAAATCTTTCATTTGTTACAGCCGTCATTCCTAACATTTTCAACCGTTGTAGGTGAGGTCCTTTTGAACGGTTTACATCCAAAGTGCCATCAGTTAACCACTAAAATAAAAAATTGATCAATTTGTACCAAATAAAGAAGAGCAAAATGGTAACTTAATGTTTTTTCCATAAAATAATTAAAAATAAAATAAAAAAGGAAAAATATCTTCGTGTCCCTCACCCTCACTCCTAACCACCATCCCCAACCTCTCAACCAAAACCAGAAAATTCCAGAGCCGTCTACCACCACTATCAGCTTCACCACAACCACCAGTAGATCGCCACAGCAGCAAAGAAGATAGTGGTGGTTAATGGCGACAGCGAGTGTTTCTATTATAAGTGGGTGTTATGGATATTAAATCAAAGAAGAGGATGGGAAGATAAGCTTACGGAGATTCTTTTGATTACGGATACATCTCATCTTTATCAATTTTAGTCTATTATCAGCGTTCACACCTTTTTGAGTCTACAAAGGCATGACTGCTCGAAAATGGTGAGATACAAGTCACCAAGTTTTTCTTTATCCTTGGTGAATAGAATTTAACAAAGATGTAGTCAAGAGAATGTTTTTTCCTTGCAGGGAAGGAAAAGGCTATTGGCTTCTTCCCTTGTCGGTGATTCTATTCTTGGGACCTTATCTCTGTCTTCTCCTATGGTCTTCACTTTTAGCTGCTCCAGTTTCACAAAGCCCAATAGTATTGATGACAAATGATGTACAGTCTTCTCATTATGGTACACGTCCGGAATCACATCTGGTTTTGGTTGAGGGACTGGGGATGGTGGTTGGGAGTGTGGGTAAGGATGAGGGTGACGGTGGGGGTGAGGGAGAAGAATATTTTTTTTTTATTTTTTAAATTATTTTATGGGGAAAACATCACGTTACCATTTTATTCTCCCTTATTTGGTAGAAATTGGTCAATTTTTTTTTTTTATTTTGGTAGTCAACAGACGGCATTTTGGTTGGAAACTATCCAAAAAGGCCTCGCCTACAACGGTTGGAAAGGTTAGAGATGACGGTTGCAACAAATGAAAGGTTTGGAAAAAGTGTACTACTGTTTCAAAGATTTAGAGTTTTTGCTGCAATTATTCATTTTTAATAATTACACTACATTTTAATTGCATAAAAGAAATATAATCTTTGCACATTATAATATATTTATATCTCAATTTTTTTTCCTTCGTATACTTATTCTCAAATTAAATAAATTACTCATGACCTTGATTTTTCTCTAAAAAAATTTTAACATAAAGCAAAAATGCTCATTTGCATATTATATTTATAAATAAGTAAATTAAGTAATAATGTAAAATGTGATTAAACATTTGACTTTTATATTAAAGCACATTAATAATATTTTTGAACGATTTTTTAGCAACGAAATATTAAAAATAAAAATGTCATGAAAAAAGAAGTTAAAGATATAAGTATAATGATGAATAAAGATTAATGACCTTTAAAATATGTTTGATTGATTTTATTTTTTTGTCCAAATTCCTATTTTGGTTGTTTGATTGACACTTTCTTATGAAAAATATTTTTCTAATGCGAACACACGTAGTAATTGAAGTTTCGAAACTCACAACAAATTAAATCAAATCCAAGAAAGTCAAGAATCAACGTTTGAAAGAAAGTTCGACATAATAAATTATTGAACCTAAGAACTAAAACAATTGCAACAATATCTTGACTCCATGATTACAAAATTTATGAACATTACCTGAATTGTTGAACGTCACAAAAATTTAATTCTTGATAAGATCGAAATTAATTTAATAAAGAACGAAAAGAAAGTAACATGTCTTGTAATAATATCTCTCAAATTGTGTGTTTTTTTTACAATGAATGGAATGAGTCCTATTTATATGGAACTCATAAAACTTAATTAAAAACGAAATTAATATTTAAAAAGATACCAAAAAAAAATCATACAAGAGTTTTCACCGAAAAAAAAATTTTAGGCGAAATTTGAAAAATATGCGTCCAGAATTACACTATGCGGCTTTCCTCATGTGATCGCATAGACTAGTTGATAGCCTTCAATTGAGTTTCAGTAAGGGGCTATGCTGCCGAATGCTTAGTTACCATATGCGATCTCATAGGTCTTCACTTCAGCTCCCTCATTTGCTGCTCGAACCAAGTTAATTCATCTTATTCCGTCCTCCATGTCCAATATAAAACTTGTCATTTTGTTTGTTGTAGTCGATATTTCATCTACTATAGCTTGAACAAGTAATCTCATAGATTCTTTGACATTCTTTGCTCGTGACCTAGTTATTGGTCATTTATCTACGATCAACTGATCTTCGCCCTCACTAGCTCTCATACCATGAATCTCATCATTCCCTCACTCTTCAAAAGAAGTCGTCCTCGAATTTCCACCTGCATCAAACAAGGAGAGATTAGAAACATTAAAAATAGCATAAATGTTATACTTACTTAGAAGGTCCAACTTATAGGTATTGTCATTGATTTTTTCAAGCACTTGCTTGAGAAGCATAATACTCATTTTTCTTCTTAATTTGGCACCGTACCTTCTCATGGAGGGATCTTACCAACTCGGCCTTTTTTTTCCATCTAAGCTACATTTCTCATCAACAGGTAAATGAATTAAATTCAAAAGTGTTAGTGGATTAAAGCCATAATAATTTCAAATTGAGTATAAGAAATAGTAGAACGCGTGATCATATTAAATGCAAATTCTATGAATGGCAAGCAATCCTCCCAACTATTCAAGTTCTTATTAACTATAGTGCACAATAATTGTATCATTGTCCTAATAACAATCTCAATTTGCCCATCCATTTGTGGGTGACAAGTTATAGAGAATAATAGCTTAATTCCTAATTTACCCCCTTAAAATTTTTCAAAAATGACTAAGGAACTTAACATCCATATCCGATACAAAACTTTTAGGTACCCCCATGTAAGCACACTACTTGCTTAAAGAATAAATCTGTAATATTAGTGGTATCATCAGTTTTATAATATGGAATGAAATGAACCATCTTACTAAATCTATCTATCACCACAAATATGGAATCTCTTCATTTCTTAGTCTAAGGTAAACCCAACATAAAATTCATAGACACATCTACCAAATGCTTACTAGGAACGGGTAAGGGCATATACAAATCTTGAGGTAAAACCTTAGACTTAGCATTTTTATAAGTAATGCATCTACTACAAATTCGATCAACATCAACATTCATCTTAGCTCAATAGAAGTGTTCATTTAACATATCCAAAGTCTTATTAGTCCCAAAGTGATCCATTAAACTTTTACTATGTGCTTCATGTACTAACAATTCTCTCATTGAACACCTATGTACACATAACTTATTCTTTCAAAACAAATATCTATTATGCCTAAAGAATCTATCTACAGCACTTTTGTCACATGATTCATATATATTAGAAAAGTTTGGGTCATTATTATACATGTCCTTAACACATTCATATCTTAGCAATTTAGCACCTAAAAAAGTAAGAAGTACATACCTCATTGACAGTGCATCCGCCACCACATTTTCTTCACCTTGTTTATACCGAATAACATATGAAAATGTTTCAATGAACTCTATCCACCTTGCATGCATCTTGTTTAGTTTACCTTAACTTTTTAGATGTTTCAAGAACTCATGATCAGCGTGAACACGAACTCCTTTGGCTATAGGTAGTGCTGTCATGTCTCCAAAACTCGAACAAGTGCATACAACTCCTTGTCATATGTAGGATAGTTGAAAGTTGCTCTACTTAACTTTTCACTAAGTAAGCTAATGGCCTTCATTAAAGTAGATAGTGCATGTTTAGTAAAATAGATCTTAAAAGTGGATATCATCAAATTACGATGAGATGAGCATATATGACATTTAAAATGCTTGTGGTCTTAAGACAACAATAACTTTGTATTAAATCCATACTATATACCAAGATATCATCGAAGTAAACTACTACGAATTTACCTATATATGCTCGCAATACATGCTTCATTAATCTCATAAACTTGTTAGGTGCATTAGTAAGTCCAAATGACATAACTAATTATTCATATAAACCATACCTAGTCTTAAAAGCAATTTTCCACTCATCCCCTTCTCTCATCGTAATTTGATGATATCCACTTTTAAGATCTATTTTACTAAACATGCACTATCTACGTAATTCATCTAACACGTCCCACAGTTTGCGCACATCTTCCAAATTCCATCTTTCTTCGACACGACTAGCATTGGCACAATGGCACAGCATATGGACATATTTTCCCTCACATGACGCTTCAAGTACAAAGTCAATTTGATACTCAATGTCTCGCATTGATGGTAGCCCACTAGGCATGTCCTCCGAAAATAAGTCTTCGAATTCCTGCAACAAAGAAGTAGCCAAACTAGGAAGGAGTGTTTTAGATTTCTCAAAATTGAGGAATGATTCATTATAAACCAACGAGAACATAGGTCGGTTCTCAACTACTGCCATCTTCAACTCACTCCCTTTTAAAAAGAAATTCACTTTCGATTTTTCTCTTCTATCATAACACTTTTCCTCTTTACTCTCTTGTGACTTTACTCTTTTTTCCTTACAATTAGTCACCTCATTTTTTTCTCTCTTACTTTCCTGTTGTGAAAGATTAATTTCACTGTCATTTTCTCTCNGACTTTACTCTTTTTTCCTTACAATTAGTCACCTCATTTTTTTCTCTCTTACTTTCCTGTTGTGAAAGATTAATTTCACTGTCATTTTCTCTCAGTCTTTTTTCTTCATCACTTTTCAACTTGAATTGACCTTCATAAACTTGTGTTGGTGTGACGGCAAGGGTAATAGATTTTTCATATTTAGTAAAGTTGTATCTATTTTTGTACCCATCATGCATCACATTCCTATCATATTGCCAATAAAATATGCCAGGTATGCATAGGAACTAAATCACACATCACTTCATCATGATACCTCCCAATTGAAAAACTCACCAACACTCACGTATTCACCTTGAGCTCTCTATATTAATTCAACAATTGCAATTTGTAAGGCTTGGGATGTTTTAGCATAGGTAATTCCAACTTCTCAACAAGTGTAGTACTAGTCTCATTGGTGCAACAACCCCCGTCAATAATCATACTACATACCTTGTTGTTAACGTGGCATCTCCTATAAAATATGTTCTTCCTTTATTGCTCCAAGTTATTCATTTTGATTTGAGCACTAAGAGCTCATTGTGTAACCAATAGCTCTCTCTCTGCATACTCCACTTTCTCACCATCACTAGCATCTTCCAATTCTGACATGTCATCATATTCACCCTCACTATCACTCACAACTTCTCCATTGTCATCATCGCTCTTTTGTTTGGACATTGAGAAGCAATGTGTCCCGATCCCAAATACAAAGAACTTGATATCTCGATTCCGGGGTTGGGAATCCACCTTAAGTGTAATTTTGCTAACAACTTCCTCTATTTCCTTTGATGGCTCAATTTTACCTTTTGATACAGTCCCATCACATTTATTGTTATCCCACTTCGATTTCCAAGAATAGTTAGAGCCCGATGGGTATCTAGCTGGTCCATTTCATCGCTACATGTAGTATGTCCTCCAACTCCACATAATGTTATAGTTCTACAACATTGGCTATCTCCCTATTCAAACCATTCAAAAATCAGGCAACGGTGGCTTCCCAATCCTCCTCAACATTCACTTTAATCATGGCAATCTCCATCTCTTTGTGATAATCCTCCACACTCTTAGATCCTTGATAAAGGTTTTGTAATTTTTTATAAAGATCCATATATAATGATTAGGAACGAACATATTTCTCATGATAGCCTTCAATTTTCCAATGTTTCAATAGGCCTCTCATGATTCATCCTCCTAGATGTTTCTATTTGATCCCACCAAATGATAGAGTAATCGGTAAACTCAACAATAGCAAGTTTTACCTTATTCTCCTCCGAGTAGTTATGGCAATCAAATATAAGTTCTATATTCTTTTTCCACTCCAAATATGCTTTCGGACTGCTTCTTCCTTTGAAAGAATGAATTGTCATTTTAGTATTGCCCATATTTCTATCAACCTCATCTCCAACATAATATCTAGCCCTCTTATCTTACCTATCTTATATTCTTCATTCTACCCATTTCAGCCTTCACCAATGCTTTATCATCAATCCCATTACTCGCTTCATTTTCACCACCAATATCCGCTCTACAATCCCGCCTACCTTACATCCTTGTGTTAGGAACTTCTCTAGATTGTTCCTTACGCAAATTAGCAATGTGTCTTGTTTCTCCATCCACGCCTCTTGCATATTCATTCTATCTCCCATATCACCAAACAACATTTCAAATCGTCGAATCATCTTCTTCGTAATGATGACTTGACTATTTTTCTCTCTTGAAGTAGAATTATCTCTGTCAGACACCCTATATTTAAATTAATATGTATCTCACGTGTGTACACTCGTGTATTACTCAATTTGGATTTTTCCCTTTGTTAGTCTCACAATTCTACCTTTTTCACTCAATGCTTTCTTGTAAGTGTTTCAAAGAATTAATTCGATCACAATAAAAATTTTAACCATTATGAAGTTCATACAAAGAATTGAGTAAGGAAAGTGATTTAGAATGATTCAAGAAAGTAGGGATTTGAACTTTAAATAAAATGCTAAGGATAAATTCAAGAATGTATTTCTTGAATTCGGGTTTGACACCTTTTTTTTAAATGCCCGAGAATTCAACAAAGGGCCAATAAAATAGAAAAATAATTGATTTGGACACTAATGTATTGCACAAACAATTTCTGAATTTTTTTTGATACTTTAATTAGATTGAATGACTCAAGAGATGAAAAACACGAAAAACGAAGATAAGGATTACACAAAAACAAATAAGGAATTTAATGATGTAACCTTGATTTTTGGAGTCAAACTCTGATACTAATTAATGCGAACCCATGTAGCAATTGAAGTTATGAAACCCATGACAAATTAGATCAAACTCAAGAAAGATAAGAATCAACGTTTGCAAGAAATCTCAACTTAATAAATAAATTATTGAATCAAAAAATCAAGACAATTACAACAATATCTTGACCACAAGATCACAATATTTGTGAATCTTGAATTGTTGAACGCCACAAGAATTTAATTATTGATAAGTTCGAAATTAATTTGATAAAGAATGAGAAGAAATCAACATGCCTTGCAATAATATCTCTCTAATTGTGTGTTTTTTGTAATGAATGGAGTGAATCCTATTTATATGAAACCCATAAAACCTAATTAAAACGGAATTAATTCTTAAAAGCTATAATAAAAGAGTCTTAACAAAAACAAAATTTTAGGCAAAATTTTAAAAATACACATCCAGAATTGCACTATACGACCGCATAGGCTTCCCTCACGTGGTCGCATAAACCACTTGATAGCCTTCAATTGAGTTTCAGTAAGGGGCTATACGGCCGCATACTTAGTTATCCTATGCGGCCGCATATGTCTTCATTTCAGCTCTCTCATCCGTTGCTCGAACCAAGTTGATCTATTTTGTTTCATCCTCCATGTCTAATACGAAACTTTCATTTTGCTTGATGTAGTCGATGTTTCATCCGCCATAGCTTGAACAAGCAATCGTATAACTTCTTTTACTTTCATTTGCTCGTGACCAATCATCGGTCATTCCTCCACGATTAACTTATCATTTCCCTCGCTAGCTCTTGTGCCATAGATCTCATCATCAACTTTTGTTCATATTATATGACTATATTTTTCTCAAAAATAAGGAAAATATTTTCTTCAAAGAGTCTTAATTTTTATTTTTCAGATAAATCACTTTCTCTTTCTCTCTTCCATCTATCTCCTCTCTCTCCTGACTTGTGATTACATCTTAAAGGGTCAATCTTATTAAGAGGAGTTGCACAATCCTTTATAAGTTAATATATATTTTTATCTTTATTCGATATGAGATTTATCCTTCAACAGACTCCAGCAAGATGGTAGTTCTTTTGAGCATATCAATCTTGAAATTCGTGTGCTCATTTTTTTTAGTCTTAATTGGTGGCTTGGTTGAACAGACCAATCTTAAAATTCTTAATTGGTGGCTTAGTTAAACGGACCAATCTTAAAATTCGTATGCTCATTTTTTTTTTAGTCTTAATCGAATTGAATCGCTCGTTAGAGTTTAATGAGATTTAATATCATGCTAAAATTTCAGGTTTCATTTAATATGAGTAACTCAGTCTTTTATAAATTGATCTATATTTTCATCTTTATTCGATGTCAAATTTATCTTTTAGCATCTTCTCTACCCATCAATAAAAAATGAAGAAGTATAATATTTTCTAGATTAAAAACTAAATCAATCAAACACATTTAATTAATAATTTACATACAAATTAGTTCCTTACTTTCTTTTCATGGAAATTTCATATTCGCAATCAAACCACTCCTATTGTGATTAAAATACGGTGTATTCATAAAATGATGTTGCGGGAATATAACCACCCTAAATTAATATTTATGTTCATGAACAGAAATTTCATTTGAGTCCCTCATTTATGAGATAAAGAGTAAATTTATGAGGTGTAGAATAAGTGGGTTCTCAACTTTTAATTTACACTAAATGAGTCATTAACATTTCTTTTTTATAGCAATAAATCCCTATTGGACCACTTTCATTCATTTAAACGTTAAAAGGGTCAATTTATATTAAAAAAGTGTTAATAGTCTTGTTCTGAATTAAATGAAAAATAAAACACTAAAGTGAGAATAAAACTTAAACGTGGTAAGAAAGAGATAAAATAAATAAATAATTGTCACAGAATAGAGAAATTCAACTCGAGAATAAGGAGAAAAATTTAATGTACGACTATCACGTGACATTCTAAAATTTAAATAGACTGGATCATTTATGAGAGTAACCACGGTACATTTGAGAATTTACTTGGTATATTTTATATACTTAATTTTAATCTTGCTTTCTATATTATTAAAATAGACCCCTACCCCTTTTTCAAAGAAAAAGAAAAAGCCTCACTAGACCCCACAAATTTGGAGGTTTCAAATCCAATTTTCACAACATTTCTACAAAATATCTCTTAATCTTCTGAAATATCTTACAATCCATATTGCTACCTTGTTAAGAATAGAATCACATGACACAGTGAAAGTACTACGATAAACAAAATTTTAATATATTTCGGGTGCCTACCTATATTCATGAGAGACTTCAATTCCAAGCACATAGTAAAAGTCGATGGATAAAAATTTCAAGTTAAACAGTAATCTGTCTTCATCACGAGAAATTTTCACAGCCCAAGAATAATCAAATTAACTACAACAATCCTAACATAAAAATTGAATCTTCAACTGCTTGTTTATCAGCAAGTTCCCTCTACTGTAATAATCACACCACCACCAATAAAAGCTTCAACACCAAAACGACATCGAAAGTCGAAAAAACACGAGAAAACTGTACACCAGTTAACACTTGACAGATTAGCCTTGCTGCTGCTCTTGCCACCATTTTTATATGCTTCTGATAAAATTTTCTTTCAAAATAGCTGAACCAACTGCTAAACCGGTATGACATCAATCTTCGAAGTGTCCTCACATCTTAATACAATGCCTTCGAGACTGGCCGGAAGAATGCATTTAATCCACTGACATCCAGTTGAAAATGGTTCTGGTGGAGGCACAATCATCAGAACATTATCGTTCTGCTGCACGACTCCCATCACGCTGACGGTGCTACCTTCTTTGATGTACCTAAATGAAAAATGATCATCAACTATATTGTTCCATTGGAAACTAAATTTAAATAAATCAACATGTCCCCTCTTAACAGATTGAGCTTTTAAATGATATAGTTCAAGGTCATATCAGAACAAGCAACAATCACGAGTTCAAGCTTAGCCACCATCCTTTATGAAAATTAATAAATTATCCATGTTTCAAGCCTTTGACGAAAATTGAATTCGGTCTGTACGTGATGGATGGTGTTGAGAACTAAAGCCAAACAAATAAAAGTGTATCCTCTCTAATAGCTTGAGTTAAACACATTCTTGTCATGCTCCCCACACGAGAGCTCAATAAGCTGACACGTTCTCGTCACTTTTGCCTCTTTCACTCTCAACAATAATTATTCTTTCACCTCAGATTATCAAGTAACAACGAAAAAACGACAACAATAAGCATCATTAATGAAATAAAACAATCTTACCCTTCTTTCAATCTCATTACACGATCATCGCTTGAAAGGTTCCTTTCTCCCAGCCATCTGATGAACTCAGGAGACATATCCTTATTTGTTGGATTGATGTCAACAACGACAGATTCGTCAACATAAGGAGTTATTCTTGCACCATAGCCAGTTTTAACCAATGCCCTCAAACCAGATTGGAAGTCGGAAATATAGAAATCAACCACATGCCTCTGCAATCCGATAAAGAATATTATTTTACTTGTGTATGTGCGAGTACACGCGTATGAGAGAGGGAAAAATAATCATTTAGTACCAATAATTTTGTACTTAAATATGTTACAAAATGATCCTATGTTAACACCTAAACCACAGTGGGAAAGAAGCAACTAGAAAGACAAATAGGAAAAGAGAAGGCCAAAGAAGACGGAAAATGAGCTGCTTTTGAAGGCAGGGAGGAGGGGAGTGCATGACGGTATATATGTTTCCAAATTGAGACTCGCTTTAAGGTATATATGTTTCCAAATGTTGCCTCGCTTAATGAATGCCACAGCTCACAAAAGGTCTTTCCTCCACCCAAACCCCACAATTCTCTCCAGCCAAACATGAAAGAGCAATATTTTTGGCGTACTTTCTGGCTGATTTTGGCGTTTTAGAATGGCTTCAGTTAGGAGTCAACTTCTCTGGCAATTTAAAATGTCATCAATCTGTGTAGCTCACTCTGTTTTCCAACAACTCTTTAAGGAAATTTTGAAAGAAAAATGTGGAATGGATTACAGTTTTGGTGCATGAGAACATTTGGTTTTTGAGTTCCCTTTCTTGTAATAAGTATTCTCTGATACATCGCCTTTTTAATTCAGCTTTTAGGAAATTTGATGTACGAAATTATCCTTATTATAAGAGATATATTTAGCTAAATGGATGCTTCAGAATCTCAGATTACTTTTTATTCTTCTCAACTTTCTGAAGCTTTACCTGTCAGTATAGCCTGTCATATGAGTAAAACGTTTACTCATTTCCCCTTTTAGCGGTAAGTAATTATAGAAATGTATTTGATTTTATATCATATTAATCTCTAGACTCACTAACTTGGGAAACAACGTTAATTTCCAGAATCCTTAATGGCCATAATAGGAATCTTTTTACATTTAATGCAGGCGTTGCTTGTTTTAAAAACAACAAATCAAGCAGCATAAACATAATAAAAATATTCCTTACTCACCTCTAATGAACGAAGGCCCCACGTAAAGCGGCGATGTGTGGGGTTGGCAGCTTTTGAATCCCACCCCCGGTATTCATACAAACTCGTGGATGTATAAACACATCTAGGAACTTTCTGGAATGGCGATTCAAGAGGAACATTTCCACAGGTAACAACCTTCAAAGAATGCAACCCTTCTTAGTTAAAAGGTAGTATGTGGGCAATTTAAGCAGTACACAACACAGATTTAGATTCAATTTCAAGGAAAAAATTTCGCCTTTTATGGAAAGGTATAATTTGAAGACAACAGTAGGAGCATGTTTGGCTAAGTTTAAAAGTTACTTTTCTATAAAGTTAAAACTTATTTTCTAGGAAAGAAAGTTTTATTAGTAAAAATTGGTAACTTTTAAAATTATTTTTGGCAAAAAAGAAGCTTAAAAGTAACTTTCACTTTTTTTTTTAGCCAAACATGCTGCTTGTCGAAGCATATCCATTACTGATACACAGAACCAAGGACATTTCTATAGGCAGTTTGAGGCTAAAGAGGTACTTAAATAATGATGAAGAAATTATACCGTCACAATACCAGCCACGATCGAAATGCATATAAGTTTATTATTGTCTAAAATATTCACAAAAAAAAAAGGCTATTTTACCTATCTCCATAGCACAAATAATGGTGGTGAAAATATACAAGGCATTTTTATTCTATATGGGAAAGACGTACAAAGATTTCCTTTAAAAGCTCCAAAAAATTGAAACTAGTGTTTGGATTATGCAAATAAAAAGAGTTTCTGAATATGTTTGGAATTTCATCAAAGGTACGTAATGCAACATGAATGTAAATTGCAAAATTTCTATATTAATTGGCTTTCTTTTTGTGGGCCTGGGGGGAGAGGGTAATTAACAAGGATATGAAGATCAATAAATCAGCGTATTAACATACCCCAGAAACTTTGACAAACTGGCCTTCTTTTGCAGTTCGTAACTGAGTATCTGGATAATCAGCTATGAAACCAGTAATAGCTCTTCGCCCCCAACAAGTATTCCAGGTAAATACAGTAGCCACAACAGCAAAAAGTATAACAACAACAAGAAGAAGAATGGGATTGTGAACAGCCCCAAGGATAAAACCGCCCGCAATAAATCCCATCACAAAGAGTAGAATGATGGACCAAAGAATTAGCTTCGGGAAGCTTTTACGGAAAGAATACTCATCATCCTGGCTAAGGTGAGTAACAGCTGGGTTATTGACCATAGAAGCACTGTATAACTTCATAGATCCAGTGGACTCTAACGAACCAGATGCTTTTCGAGGAGCCCCTGATGAATTTAGAGGACCTGAAGTAATAGGTCCAGATGTAATGAGGCCTGTGGTTGGAAGAACGGGAGTAAGAGGGCCAGAATTTTGGCGGGACGTGGCAGTTGGTCCTCCACCTTGAGGCCCCGATGACTTTTTCAGCGGCTCTCCATGCTTATTAAGCGGACCGGAATTTGTTTTCTTTAAAGAAGCTGATCCAGAAACACCACCAGAAGAACCAGAACCTGCCCGATTCACGGAATTTAGTTGGCCCGAGTGAGAAGCAGAGCCACCAAAAGATCCCGTTCTTGAAGGAGCATTGTTAATGGGACCCGATTTTCTTGATTTGGAGCCATCCATTGGGATATCAAACATTTTACCGAGTTCTCCAGATTTTTTTATATCGCCACCAGTGTATGGCATGGAAACAGAGCTCATTGTGGGAGTCTTCTCTTTCGGCTGCTCGGGCCGGCCTGAGACATAAAGGCCATTACTCAGCTGATGAGATGGGAATCGGGAACCCATATGGCTAATTCAATTTTCGCAGAAGACAAATGACACAATGTAGTGAACAGATATCCCACAACTTCCACAATCCACAATGTTTGAGCAATCAAAATTCGATCACAGTCTCAGAGCTCAGTCTAACGGCGCTTCCAATGAATGATTATACCTATAAAAGTGAAACCAAAAAAGCAACTGCTTTAGTTAGTAATATAGGTTCCTAAAAGACCTATAAATTTCTAGGTATTCCTCAAATCAATCAAAGCTACTGAAAGATAAGTCGTATGATTAGGTATTATTCTAGATTTATCAAATTATACAAAACGGATAAAGAGTAAAATTGAAAGAGAACTCTCACATAATCCAAAACGCAACAAATAAAAGGAGATAAAAACAAGTACAGAAGGAAAAAAAAAACACTTCAGATTTTTATCTAGAACAAGGCATCACTCTCATATCATCCTAAATGACAAGTACTAGCCTGAATGAACCAAAATCCACAAATTATGAGAAAGAAATACCACGCGTAGAACAGATCTGGAAACAAGTCAATCAAACCCAATCATATATATTATATATAAACCCAGAGATAACTTTGATATTAAAAAAATAATAATGATAAAAAAAATAAGTAAAGGACTTTGCAGAGCCATTATCAGCAAAACTCATGTTACAAATCATAATAGTCATGTATTTTCAGACCTCACATTCTGAAGAATTGTCAAGCAGCCAGAACTTTACAGATCCAAGAAGAGTATAGAAAGCAAATATACCCAGTAACGCATAAATCACAAGGGGAAATCAGAGAACTCAACGCAAATATTTATGTGCAGAGTAAAAAAAAAAATCTATTTTTGGAGAATCCCTAAAATTACGATCCAGAACCAAAATTTACCAAAAGAAAGACGCTGCCATATCTTGAAATCAAGACCCATGTGTGCAAATCAAGTAAGCGAAAGAACCCACATTTTCATTTTGACAAAGAGCAAATAAAATGACAGAGATCACAAAACCCAAGCCTAAAAGTCAATGAACAAGAAGAAAAATGCATCTTTCTGTTAGTATGTACCTAAACCGAAGAATGGGGTGAGAACGTGAAGAAATTGAGACATGGAGGATCGAAGTTTTGGATTTGGGATTGTTTAATGTGTTTACGAGAAAAAAATTTGGTGCAGAATATTATATATTTGTTAAATATTATGAGTGACTGAGAAAAGGAAAGGGAAAAAGTGTGAAACTGAAAACACACACTTCAGCCTCCTCCTTTCTGCTCTTGTATCAGTTGTTTTCTACTTCTCCAACAGTTCAAATGGTAACTTTGACCTTTGTTGACCAGGAATATCCATTTTTGCCTTCTACTTCTTCAACAGTTCGAATGGTAATTTTGACCTTTGTTGACCAGGAATATCCATTTTTGCCAAGAAAATTATACACATGCGCTTCATTTTTTTCAAAAATAAAATTTTAAAACTCATTTTTTATTATACATTCTCTCGTAAATTAATGTTACACTTAAATTTTTTTAACAAAAAAATCTTATTTTTTAACTACGCACTATTCTAAAAATTACTATTCTAAAATACATTTCTTCCAAAATCTCATTTAATGGAGTTCAAACAAGGAAAGTTGATGACAGATATGATTTGGTTCGATTAGGCGGAGTTTTGTTCCTTCATCATGTTCGATTGAGTTCAATTTTGATAAGATCATTGTCCAACTAAATTATCTGTAATGGGTTTGAAATGAAACCAAAAAAAAAAAAAGATTTGATTTATTTCGATTTCCTATTTTTTACTTGAAAAAACTATTATAGAAGATTCACCGTTGTACAAATTTTATAGTTTTACTGCTTTTTAATTCAAACTCCGAAAGTATTTATATAAATTAGCATAAAGTTTTATCTAATTGAGAGATTAAAAAAATAGTTTAAGAACTGAATTAAATTTCATATTTATACATACTGAGAACACCAAGACCATCTAATTTTTCTTTTAAAATCCAAATCAACTATATTTTAACAAATTACATTGAACCAATTAATTCGATCCGATTCTGATCCAAGTAGTTTCAAGCAAAAAAAAAAAGGCACGATGCCAATTGAGAATATTATTACCCGTGTCATATGGCCATTTTAAGAGTAATGATAAGACTTGGTATAATTGACGAAAAAAATTATTACTAATTGGAATATTTTAGTTGTTTTCGAATGAAATTTCAGAATTATCAACAAGTCATTCATAAAATGTACGTCAATTTTTACTAATAATACCTTAGTGATCAGTGACTAAAAGTTATCGCTTGTGCAATTGACAATGATTTTCCATTGTATAGTGCCATTTTTTTTTCTCTAAATAATTTTCTCTCTCTCTCTCTCTCTATATATATATATATATATATGAGGGTATATTAGTCATTTGGTAATTTTTTTAATTGAGAAACTAGATAAAAATGAATAGAATGATGGTTTGTGCAATAAAAAAT
>CAIGRB010132781.1:0-12372 GCA_903798255.1 Fraxinus quadrangulata
AATAGGAATGACAAAAAAGTTCGTCGGCTCGGGCGCAGCCCCAAAAAAACCCAGCTGGGCTCGGGCCGAGCCCTATTTTGGGGCACCAGCTCAAGCCCGAGCTGGCCGTAAAAAAAAAAAAAAAGGCAGCAAGCTGCCGCTTGTGCACAGACAGCTATTTTTTACTGCCTGCGGCTCAGCTCGAGCCGAGCCTTTTTTTTTTTTTGCGGGCTTTGCTCAGCTTGGCTCAGGCCCGGCCCAAAAAAGATCGAGAGCTCGGCTCATTGACATAGCTATCAACAAATTCTTCTTCCTTCTTTACAACTCGTCAGCTCGAGCTCGGCTTATTGACATAGCTATCAACAAATTCTTCTTTCTTCTTTACAACTCTCTTTTATACATGAGAAGTTGGTAAATCCTAAATTGTCTTCTACCTGAAAATGAACTTACAATGGCTATTAAGCTCATGTTTGTTTCTCATTAAAATCTGATTTTAATTTCAAGTCTAAATCAAAAATTAATTTTAATCACATATTTCATAAGGTCCACAACTTTTCAACCACACATTTCATCAACTTTTTATCAAAATATACTAAAAATCTGATTTTAATTTACAACAAACAGGGGCTAATTGCATTGATACATGTCGGTTTTAGCTAGTTGCTTCAACGTGAACTCCCAAAACAAACTGGGAAAGTAAAAGTTTTAGAAGTATTCGATCAATAATATTTTCGACAAAAAAAGCTGCGTAAACCATGAAAAGTACATTTTAAGCTTAGCCAAGCATGCCAGCAATCAATAAATCGTATGACCCTTTTGAAATTCTGATTTAAAATGATATTGAAAGAGCATCCGACTATCACATTGACCATATTAAGAAGTCGGGAGCAGCAGGCCTCATGCATTTCCTTGCGAAAAGGAAGCATGTGGACGGTTTCCCCTTACTAGTGCACCATTCTCTTATGCATTCGGTCTTGTAATAAACATTATATATACCTTGCATAAAGAGAGGACATATAGAGATAATATATAGTGAAAATTACATTGACCCAGAATTTTGAAGATTATATTTCAAATAATAGAGATTATATTTTTTATTTCAAACGTCAGATAATATATATATAGCCAAATTTAAGTTCAACGTATTTTGGAAACAAAAAAAAGTTACATATATAAAAACGGGAAAGAGAATATCATATATATCCATAATAAACTCCCTTAGTGCATGAAATGTGAAGAATCCTTCCACGTTAAACCTCCATTTTATCCACAAAACACATGATCACCTTCTCCATAAACTAAATAGTGGTCTTTTCCATTTCACCCACAAAACTCTTTATCTCTTCTCTATTATCACATTGTGATCTCGACGTACTCGTCAAACGGGTTTCACAACTCATTCAAAAAATACCAGACATTGAATATGATTTTGACAATGAGTAATGATCCCAAAAGACTAGCGAAGATTGGTGAGAAATCTAGAAGAAAAGCAGAGAATAGAAAAGGTATGAAAGGAAATAAAGATTCGATGCCTGAAACCAGTCACATAACCCCCTCCAAATCGCGAAATCCTAATGTTCGAAAGGTAAATTAATCTTTATCTTATTTAGTTAATTGTAAATTCATATTTAACATTTGTTGGGTGTGTATGATTTGAGTAGTCAGACATTGTTAGAATTTGTGAAACTCATTTTATGAAAAATTCGATTGGAGCATATTATGAGATACATTTGTTTGAAAAATTAAATCAACGGTTTATATGATTTAGTTAATGGAAATTCTTATTTCACATTTGTTGGGTGTTCATAGTTTGGGTAGTCACACATTGTTAGAATTTGTAACTTAATTTCAAAATAATTCTATTTAAGATATTTTGACCAGCTTTCTGTGTGTGACCTCTACATTTTTGAGTCGATCTCAAATTTTCGGGAATGTAAATACATATTTTTGAACATTTTTGTATCTTTTGTGATCAGCCTTTTTTGTGTGATTTCTATTTGACTGTGACTAATTGTCTAATTATGACCTCATTTTTACTACTATTATGCGATCCATTATGTGTTTGTGACGTGTCTATAGTTATAAGATGGGTCATGAGGTTGTAATAAGCATATATTTGTATATAATCCGTGACCTTAATTATATGTGACCTAAGTAGTGTATGTGATAAAATAATTGCATGTGACATCCTTATTGTGTGATATGAATGCATATACAAGTATCAAATACCGATAAAGGTTTTTTATGTTTGTCATATATTGCAAGAATTGGAGTATATTATACTAAACGCTATATGATTTCCCTGTAAAATTACCACCACCACAACCAAAAAGGTGCTATCGAATTTTACGTCAAAGTTCAATGACGAACAAAAACATATACTAACCGATACATGTTTCTCCTATTTTATGGATTGTAGTGATATAGTTGTTCAACTTCAACTAATACATTATTTTCTACTTCGGAAGGTGAAGCAACCAAACAAGAAAAAGGTGTCGTTAATGGTGGATGGTAGGTATCTACGATTTTCTTTGCCTGAGTTATGTTTAGTTATGGGACTTAGGTACCAGGTATATGACGTGAGGATAAGTCTTGAAAATTTACATTCGAGGATTAAGGAGAAATATTTTGAACATTTGAACTTAGTCACAAATGAAGATATTAGAGACATCTTCCTTGGTTTAACGAATAAAGACGATCATGATGTGGTTAGGATTGAGATTCTTTATTTGATAATATTGTACATTTTCTCGATCTTGTACAAGAAGGTTGTTGAGAATTATTTGTTTGCTCTTGTTGAAAACTTTGATACTATGAATATTTTTTTATGGGCGAAAGATTTGTATGAACTTTCCATAAACTCACTGAAAGATAGTTTGAGTAATAAAAATTCTTATTACAGACTCAAAGGATTTCTAATTGCCTTCCAAATTTGGATTTATGAGTCTATTCCACGGCTAGAGGAGACGGTAACTTCTAGGATTCGGAAGAGGTACCCACGTATTCTGAATTGGAAATTAGATAAACTGTCATCTAGTACGAAACTTGAAGGGGAGGTGTTCTCTATCCCGAATGTAAGTTTTCATTTCATTTGTGTATAACTTTTTAAGTCACAAATGAGTCACATTTAACCTTAGAGAGTCACATGTTACATTTTATATTATGCAGTCAAAGGAAAAATCACATTGCATATTTCACATTTCATAATAAATAGTTTTCATGGACATGTAACAATTCTCGTTATCAAGTCATAGCTCACTACTTTACGCAGTTACAATTCACGTTCTACAATCAGTATACATGTTGTTCGCTATAAAAGTGCAAACCGCAAGTGCACGGATCGCGTTCAAGTAATAAAGCGGACTTTTTAAGTCCAAGTTGTCGATTTCTTGAGAAATGTTTACTTTTGATTACACAACTTTAATCAATTTAATTTTAACAATAAAAATAAACACACAATAAGATTAGATTTTAGAAAATGAGGAAAAATAAACTAAAACTCTCCAGAATAAGAAAACATAAACGCTTGAAACTTTTGGAGGAAAATGTGGTTAAGATTCATGATTTCACTTAATCGTCACCTAATTTATAAGATGACATATAATTTATTGAAATCTCATTATTTTTCGACACTTGTGGTTCTTCAGGAACCATATTTTCAATGTTGGATTGATCAATCTTTTCTAATGTTACTTCTTCTGAAGTTTTTGGTTGATTTTTCTGTTGTATTTTTTTTGGGACCTACAGAGTCTGTTGAACCAACTGGTCGATCACTCTTCTGATGTATTTGAAATTCATTTGCTATAGAAAATTATCCTATAGTGACATTAATTTTTGTTAGAATATTTTTCTACTAGTATATATGATTTTGTCACTTTTCTTGTGTTAATAGATATACCTGATAATTGATTTGTAACTCTTTGCAAATGAATGATTTTTTCAACATTTTGCTCACATTGATTGTTGTGGGGGTCAAAGTGAGATATAGCTATTTCATTCCAAAAAAATTATCTTGTTTATAATAATATAGTTTTTCCGTTCCCAAAGTTGGGAAATTCATTTCATCAAAATGACAAGGTGGAAAACGTGTAGTAAATAAATCACATGTTAAAAGTTCAAGATACCTAATAATAGATGGTGAATCAAAACCCATATAAATCTCAAGACTTCGTTGGGGACCCATTTTAGTCCGATGTGGGAGTGAAATAGGGACTTGAACAGCACAACCAAAAATTCGCAGATGAGAAATATTAGGTTCATGACCAAATGCAAGTTGTAAATGTGAATATTGATAATACGCAGTTGATCTGATTCGAACCAATGACGCATCATGTAATATAGCATGACTTCAAATAGAAGTTGGGAGTTCTTTTCATAAGTAATGGTCTAGCAATAAGTTGTAGATATTTACTAAATGACTCCGCTAAACCATTTTGTGTATAGCCATGCGCAACTGAATGTTCAACAACAATCCTAATGACATGCAATAATCATCGAATGCTTGTGATCTAAATTCACCAGCATTGTCAAGACGAATAGTACATTTTGTGTATGGACATGTACAATCGAATGCTCAACAACAATCTCAATTGACATGCAATGATTATCGAATGCTTGTGATCTAAATTCAGTAGCATTGTCAAGGCGAATAGTCTTAATTGAGTAATCGGAGAATTGCGCTCGTAATTTTATGACTTGAGAAAATAGTCTAGTAAAAGCTACATTCCTAGTGGAAAGTAGGCAAACGTGTGACCTGAAGAATCAATTAAAATCATAAAATAACGAAATGATCCACGTAGTGGATGTATTGGCCCACATATATTTTCATGAGTTCTTTCCAAGAAAGTTGGAGATTCGATTTTTACCTTTGTAGCTGAATGTTTAATGACTAACTTGCCTTGCAAATATACTATACATGGATAATCATTAGGTAAAAGAATTTTTTGATTCTTTAAAGGATATCCATGTAAATTGTTTATTATTCGACGCATCATTATTGCCCTTGGATGTCCAAGTCGATCATGCAAAAGTATAATTTTTTTTTGGATCAACAAACTTTTGGTTCGTGATAATAGATGATTCGACCATTTTTATAAATGTATAATACATATACGATGGAAGTGCACGAAATTTTTCTTTAATCTGTTTCTGGTCAGATACAAAATAACTTATACAAAGATATTCAACATTATTTTATTATATTGTCTCAATGTGATATTCATTGCAACAGATATATTTAAAACTAAACAAATTTATCCTGAATCTACTAGAATAAATTGTATTGTCAATATATAATTTTTAATTATTTGATAAAACAATATATAATTTTCAACGATATTCGATAAATCTGATATCGTATTAACATAATTTCTACAAATTTTATGTCCAAAAAAATACTTTTTTGTCTTGAAGAATAATGCATATTTGCACTATCTATTAAATAGACATCTCGACAATTCATCTACAATATTGTGATGTTTACTATTTAAGTAATTTCACTATAAAATAAAATATAATTAATCTCGAAAAATATGATTAAATATCACACAATAATTAATCAAGTAATTAATATCAACATGACATTAGTTACGTATTTTCCTTCAGGGATAAATACTAATTTAAAATAATATGTTTTTCAAAACATGTGCTATTTTGGGAGCACATTGTATTTTACTATTATTTCTTTAAAAGCAATATATTAATATTATTCTTGAATATTGAAAATTATAATTCATATTTTTCATGAGCAAGTAATATTTTTTTGAAATATTAATTATAATGATGTGTTACTTCATGAGCAATAATATGATAAATTATTAATTTAAAATTTATGAAAAAAATTTAAAAAATTTAGTTACCATATAGACATGATGTGAATCACTACCCTCTTAAAAGAGAGATACTGGTATTAACTATTCATTCCGAAATCTTACTCACGGATTCCTGTAGCACTAGCATCCAAGTTTCAAATGTTGACTATTCAACTATATCACCTTGGAAGGAATAAAGTTTTATGCCGACCTATTTTATGCCTACCCGGACACATTTAGCACAAGCGTCCAAGTCTCAATTGTTTAGTATTCAACCATATCACCTTAGAAGGACGTATTATATGGAAACCATGCATTTGTGTTTTCAATGCAATTGACTTCTCATATTTCTTGTCAAGTTTTATGAAAGGCTTTTGGATATCGTTTGTACCATTAATATGTGGACACCTTAGGCCAGCTCCATCGAGAAGGATAGAAGATAGAAAGCCATAAAGTCTTTTTACTTTCCGGTGATCGAAGAGCTCAATTGTTGACTATTCAACTTTATCACTTTGGAATGAAGTATTATATGGAAACCATGCATTTGTGTTTCCCATACAGCTGACTTCTTATATTTGTTGTCCATTAAGTATTATGTCGACCCGAACACGTTCACAACTGTATTCCTTGCACATTAAGTGTTATCATCATAGGGGTACGTGTAGAGTTACTATTCATTGGTGAATTGCCATGCAACCAAATGTATGCATTTGTGAACAAATATTTACGTAAAAAATTGTACATCGTACACCTATTTAGTTTCATGTTTTCATGATAATCTCTCATAAAGAAATATGGCATGATTTGTATATTTTCCCATAGAAGATTTGAGTAACTGAATCGCATTCCCTTAACTCCCTGAATCATTAATATATTCAGCTCTCCATCTATTCCATATTTTCATTGGTTGCCGATCGATTTCCTCTACAGAATCATGTAAATTCTCGTCGACTCCTCGTTTCATATGAACATATATAGCCATACTCAGAAGGTGTTCCATACATGTTTTCTATTACAGATAAGTTGAGGATTATCTAAATATATAGATTACACCATGTCTGGTAATGAACATCATAGTGTGAACATAGAAAACACTTATCAAAATACACTTACTGCCGCAATTGCAATAGAACCATATGTTGATTCGATCTGTCACCAACAAACTCAACGACGGGCAGATAGGATGAAACAAATTCAAACTCGACAAACTGATCGTCCTAAAACGATAACTAATTCTACGTTGTCGGATCAACGTAATTTCATTTCTACATATGTAGCTGATTCTGAATCTGAAGTTCCTATTGTAAATTAGGCATCAATTATCCAGTTTCATCCTACATCACAAAGAAGTTTAGATTTATTGAACATACCACTTAGTCCATAGGTATTACCTTTATCTTCCGACTGTCAATATTGTGGTGCACGAAAATTTCATCGAGAAAGTAAAAGATTTTGTTGCTGTGATGGAAAAGTAAAAATTCCTATACCTGATTCACCTATTGAATTAGACGATATGTTTACGTCTAACAAATGTACATGTATAGACTTCAAAAAGCTTTCACGGGGGTATAATAATCATTTTGCTTTTACTTCATTTGGTGTTAAATACGTTAAAAATTTATTCCAATCGTACAAATGTATTTACACATTTAGAGTTCAAGGACAAATATATCATTATGTAAATAAACTTATTCCAGAAAATAATTAACCACACTGAATTGTACAACTTACATCCAAATAATCCTAAAATATAGAATTTAAGAAGCTTGCAAGAGGATATATTAATCATTTTGCTTTTACTTCATTTGGTGTAAAGTAAGATAAAGATATCTTTAAGGCGTACAAAGGTATTTATACATTCAGAGTTCAAGGACAAGTGTACCATTATATAAATCAACTAATTCCAAAAGATAGTATTCCTACCCATATGCAGTTATATTTTTACGATACAAATAATGAAGTTGAAAATCGTATGAAAATTTCAAAAAATTTTGTTGAAAGTACTTTGATTATATTAATGGAAATTCTTAAAGTAAATCCGTATACTGGATTTTTTAAATCTTTAAGTAATATGATTAATTTTGAAGACCATCAAATACAAATACTTGATCAAAGAGTTTTCAATACTCCTTCAGCATCTCAAGTAGCTGCTGTGTGGGTTGAGGATAATGAAAATGCAAATATTCATACTCATGATATTAATATTTACGGTCATTCTGGTAATATACATAAAGTCCATTATTATTCCGGTTGTTATGATCCATTGCAGTACCATTTACTTTTTCCATTTGGAGAATCAAGTTGGCATGAAGGTATTCAAAGATACAAGAAGACGTCATTGCAAACTCAAAATTTGTCTATTGAAATTACTTTTAGCAATACAATACATTCTGCAGAAGACCTTATTGAGAAATAGTCAGCAGGTTTATACAAACAATTTTTTTTCTTATTACTATTTTCCGTTCATGAGTTTATTAAATATTCTACATTAATGTGATTTCTTATTTCTTTCTTCTTTTCACAGTACTTAATGAAACAAAGAAACGATGCCATGTTTCTTGTAGTGAATATTATTCGTACAAGTTACAGATTCGACATTCTGGTAAGTGTGTTTTACTTCATGCTGGTAGACTTTTTCACCAATATATTGTAGATATGTACGTTAAAATCGAGACCACTAGATTAGACTACTTTCGTAATAATAAAAAAAAATTCGTGCAGAACTTTATCAAGTTATTATAGATAGTGTTAAAGATGGGGAAACTAGAGGATATAAAAGTGGAAAGAAAATTATCCGTCAACAGAGCTTTACATGTGGTCTTAGGGATATGTTACGAAGATATTTAGATTCGATGGCTATTGTACAATGTTATGAAAAATCAGATATATTTTTAACGGTAACATGTAATCCAAATTGGCCAGAAATTAAATAAGAATTGAAACACAACAATGAAGTTCAAAATCGACCTGATATAGTACTGCGTATATTTAAAGCAAAATCAGAAGAGTTAAAAAATAATTTATATAGAGAACATGTTTTTGGTTATATTTTTGCTCATATATATATGATTGAATTTCAAAAAAGAGGGCTTCCCACATGCACATTTACTATTAATTTTTTATGCGACTCAGAAAATTACCTGTATTGATCAAGTTGATAGAACAGTATCATGTGAAATTTCAGATAAAAAAATATACTCACATCTTTATGCAGTGATTATAAAACACAACATGCACTGTCCTTGTGGAAACTTAAATCCAAAAAATGTATGTATGTTAGTATCTAATTATTGTAAAAACAAATATCCTAAAGACTACTCAACTAATACTATATTTGGTGATAACTCATATCCATTATATAGACATCGTAATAATGGTATTTCTATTAAAGTTAGAGGTCAAATGTTAAATAATCGATGGGTCATACCATATAATCCTTATTTGAACGTAAAATTTAATTGTCACATTAACGTTGAAGTATGTTCTTCTATTAAAGTAGTAAAATATTTATATAAATACATTTATAAAGGTCATGATCGTATAACTTTTTCGGTTGACAAAAATGACTCACATAATACAACAGATGACATTTCTGCTTACCAATCTGGTAGATGAATATTTCCACCTGAGGCTATGTGGAGAATTTTATCGTTTAATTTAGCAGAAATTCATCCAACCGTTTATTATTTACAACTTCATCTTCTAAATTTGTCAAATATTATTGGAAGTGAGTACATGAGAAGAATAATGTTAACTGAATTTTTCCGAATGAATGAAGAAAACGAATTTGTTCGAACCTTATTGTATTGAGATTTCCCAACTCATTTTGTGTAGAACGCAAGTAGAAACGTTTGGACACCCAGAAAACAATATACTGTTATAGGACGAATTGTGTCCGTTAATCAATCTGAAGGAGAACGCTATTTCCTTCGTATCCTTCTTAATCATATAAGAGGTGCAACATCGTTTGATAATTTAAGAAGCTCGAATGGAGTAATTGTTCTTACATGGTCTCTTAAGTGGTGCTAATTATTGTGAACAATGTTTATCTGAAGCTATTTTGTATCAAATGCCTGTTTCTTTAAGTCGTTTGTTTGCTACACTTTTAATACTCTGTAGTCCTTAAAATCCAAATTCATTATGGAATAAATATAAATCGTACATGATTGATGATTACGTGCATCAAAATATACCTGCTCAGACTGTTGAATTCAAAACTTTAGAAGACATCAATTCTATATTCGAATCATCAGGGAAAACAATAATGATTACAGAGTAGTACCATTTGATATACATATAAATGAAACCTAAAGACTAACAAGAATGATTACAGAAGAAACAACATATTGTGGTACTGAAAAAATATTTCTTTCAACAGACACATTAAATAAAGAACAACGATTTGCGTACGATATAATTATGGAGAAAGTAAAATCTGAAATGAATGGTGCTTTCTTTATTGACGACCTAGGAGGCATAGGTAAGACCTTCTTATACAAAGTGTTGCTAAATAATACAAGAAATCAGAATTTTATTGCCTTAGCAATGGCATCTTCCGGAGTAGTTACATATTTGCTGTCTGGAGGACGTACAATCCATTCACGATTTAAAATTTCCTTAGAAACAATCGGTGAAGTGACTTGCTCTGTCAGTAAACAATCAGCTTTAGGAAGTTTGTTAAAATTGTGTCGATTAATAGTTTGGGATGAAGTACCTATGGTACACCGTTGTGCTATTGAAGCTGTAGATAAAATGTTTAAAGATATTACTGATTCAAATTTGCCTTTCGGTGGGAAAGTCATTGTTTTCGGTGGGGACTTCCGTCAAGTTTTATCAGTTGTCCCAAGAGGAAAAAAGAAGAAGACATAATGAAAGCAAGCTTAGTTTTCTCATATATTTGGCCATTATTCATACATTTATCATTGGTTGAAAATATGAGATCAAAGTTAGATCCTACATTCTATAGTTAATTAATGAGAATTGGAGATGGAATAGAAAAAGAACACAATTGCAAATGCATTATGCTTCCAACTAATATACTTTTACCATCCGTAGATGAAATTACGTCCTTAAAAGTTTTAATACATCATGTATTTCCAAATATAAAAGGTTATGCTGAAAGCTTACATGATATGGTAAATCGAGTGATTCTTACCCCTACAAACGACTGCATTGACTACATCAACAGACTTCTACTTGAGTAAATTTCAGGTGAACTGTTCGTATACTATAGTTTCGATGAAGCGATTGACATGTCAGAACAGAGTTTACAACAATATTTTTTGAACACATTAACACCGAATGGTATCCCACCACATGAATTAAACCTTAAAATAAATTGTCGTATAATGTTATTGTGTAATATTAATCCTACTGAAGGTGTTTGTAATGGAACACGTCTTACTTGTCGAAAATTCGAAAAAAATGTAATTCTTGCTAAAATTACAATTGGTGAATATCAAGGGAAATTGTTTTCTTACCAAGGATTCCTTTTATACCTCTTAAAAATGATAGATCTTCAATTCAATTTAAGAGAACACAATTTTCAATTGGACCTTGTTTTGCAATGATAATAAACAAGGCACAAGGTCAAACACTTTATTTTGTTGGTTTATATCTTCCAGAATCTGTTTTTTGTCATGCTCAGTTGTACGTAGCATTATCTAGAGCAAAAATAAGTATTTCTTTAAAAGTTCTACAGAAATCATTTACTACTGACAATTCACACACCGCATGCACTAAAAATGTCATATAAGGAAATTTTGTCCATCATATCATACACATCTATAAAAGTTCCATAATTTTTGAACTATAGTTGTTAGTTTTATTTAATACGACTAGATTTTCTTACAATAATAACTTATGTAACCCATGATTTTATTTTGAACAAGAAGCAGTTTACATAAATGTATACAGCAACTTATTGTATTCCTTAGCATTTTCAGTATAGCACTAACAGTCGACTACTTGAACAATACTCCCGCCAGGTATAACTGATATACCGAAAGTCTTTAGATATGAACTGGTTTTTTTTCCTCATTAGATTGCGTAATAGTAAGTATTCACTCTTATGATTTGTGTAAATCCGCATATTGAATAAATTGTATATTAAACTATAGTGTATATGCATTACCTTCGTCTTATAAGTACTAACCATATTTACCTTTCATCTTTCGACAATTGTAATATAAAAAATAAAAAGCTTTTTTGCTCAACATATATAAATTAGATATTTCCCGTACCAAAAATTCAAGAAGATATTAGAAATATTTTATAATTTTACACTTGACACAAATTTAGATTCAGATTCCCCCATGCAACGTAGATATTTTGCTACTACAGATACAAGAATAGTTTACTATTAGAGCCACATGCAGGAGAACTACTACAACATTTGTTGCTTATAATCATAGAACCACGTGTACACTAAACAATAAATACAATTATTATATATTTACTCTCTACTAGAATTTCTATAAATACCTTCAGTATGAACCTCATATCTTTCAGTCATTTATACTATCAGTGCTTTCGAACTTCTGGTAAATTATTCTCACATAATCAGTTTTGATTACATATATAT
>CAIGRB010132781.1:12617-23959 GCA_903798255.1 Fraxinus quadrangulata
ATATATTCCACTTTTAGTTTACTCACCATTGACAATTAGCATTAAATAATATTTTTCCATGTTATTCACAGATATCAACAATGTCTATCATTCATAAGCTCATCCCACAAATTTCACCGTCTGAAAAGAATTGGTCTGCCAAAGTAATAGTTGCGGGAAAACAACCATCGAAAGTTGCTCGTAATACTACTAGCCGATACCAAAACATTGTTCTCATGGATTTAGAGGGTATATATATACGTAATCATAATAGCAAATATTCTGCCTGTCAATAATAAATACATATATGTATATAAATCTCTTTCTTCATTGCATCTGTACTTTTCAACAGGGGAATAAAGTCACTGGTATTCTATATGACGCAAATATTACTGCTGTAATAGATAAACTCCAACTTGGGAAAACATACATGCTCTCAAATGCAATAGTCAGAGATAACAAGAATGACTTGAAGGGGTCACGTCCAGACAAAGTGTGGAACATCAGCGGAAAAACAAAAATTGAAGAACTCCCTGAAGATAACCTTAACCTCTTATTCTCAAGATATAAACTGACGCCATTCGACCATTTGGAACAGCATATGGATACTAACACCAACATAAGTATACTTCTTTGTAACAATAGAGAAAATAATTATTTCTACTATCTCATAATCTTTTTCCATATTCACTAATAACACAACTTCTACACATTCTACTGCAGGTATTATAGGTATTGCTATAGAAGTCCGTCAGAAAAGAATGATCCAAACGTATTTTGGTATAGAAGCATGGCTTCAAGACGTTATACTCATAGATAAATATTTTCAAACTATCATGTTAACAATGTGGGACACCTTCGTTGACAGAGAATGCATTTTGATAAGTGAGAACCTTGGGAGGAAACCTATTATATGGGCAACAAATCTGAAAGTGTCCTCGTATAACGGTAACTGAAACGGAATTACAAGATTTTATTCACATTAGTACTTGCGTAATAAATACAACTAATATAATTGTCTTCTTATTAGGCGTCACACTATCTACTAAAGTGACCAGCACTTTCTTCATAAATCCGGGAATTCTAACAGTAGCGGATTACATAGAATGGTTATAACTGCAAACATTTCTTTCCATCTTCATAGTAATTAATACTGACATTATGTACTTAATGCTTTGGCTTCTTCATTTGTTGCAGGATTAATACAAACATTAAAACACTTGACAAACTTATTGACGATAAACCATCGACTGCAATAACATCGCCAACAATTTCACCTCTAGTTATAAACAAATGCACACCTATTGTCGATTTGTAAGGAGTTCACTTGGGGGTCAGTTCACATCTGTCTAATTCAATATATAACTGCACACTTATTTCCAATCTTTTATAATTATTATACGTATATAAGTTGCATGAGAACTTACATCTTCCGTTCGTATTGTATTCTTACATTCGTAAATATATTGACGCACAGAAAAAAATTTATTGCGTGAAAGCTTGCTGGAAAATTATGACGCTGCATCAAAGATTTTGGTATTTAGGTTGTAGTAATTGTAACAAAATATCTAACGGAGAACTGGATGAAATTTATATATGTCATTTCTGCAAGTTCGAACATGCAAAATCAATACCACGGTATGAACACCTCCTACCTATGCACTTCACACCTTATTAAAATTACTACTACTTTCAAATTATATTATGCAACTTAATTCATTTCACTCTGCAGAGCAAATGTTTTTGTGTACCTTGAAGATAATTTTAGAGGATTGGACGCAAGTATGATTGGTGCTATAGCAAAAACATTATTGGAAACCAATGCTGCAGAGATAATGAATCATATTGAAAAGGTTACATTCACATATTACTAACATCTTACCACTTTTTTTCTTACGTACCTACGACAACATGTAATTTAAATACAATCTTTATATACCAGAAATCAAGTGCACCAATTTTCGATGTAGTAAAGGTTGAGAATCAAGAAGAACAACTCTTTTACCTAAAAGTAACTCCGAGGAGACAAAATCCACCAGAATATCGCTACAAAATCATATTCACTTGTTCGACAATAGTGACCGGCGATAACTCCTCAGACGAAATAATGGGCGTCGAGTCTTCTCCCACAATCAGTAATATCAAAAGTTCTGTGACAACGATTACGAAAATCGATAATTCAAACCTATCAAGTACAACCAAACACAAAAAAGCGTTGTCCACAATTGCATCTAGAAAACTTGACACAAGTTTGAAGAGGAAAATGAAATCTACCTTAGAAGATGAACACCTCAATTTGCTTGACTCCGAAGAACACACAAAGTAAAAGAAGGGAAAGTCACTTTTTGGATAGAAGACAGTACCCTTGTTCTTACAAGGAAGTTTTTTGACAAGCTGCATATTTTGACAACCAACAGTTGTATAAGTCGCTTCTGAAACTACGGAGAATAGTAATATACGTAATGTAATCAGTATCTCCAGTTAGGTTTCAAGTTCAAGTGGTTATTTTAAGTAATTTCGTTATCGTTTTTGCTTTAAAATATGAATAGGTTACAGCGACAAAGACTGCATGGCTATGTCCAACTTATTATATTACGAATAAAATTAGGCTTTTGTTGTAGTTTATCGTTTCTTCATACATTCGGCTGCTTCACTGCTCTAAGTTTCCATTACATGTGTAACTTACATAGCATGCATGGAAGTTTTTTTAAAAATTTATTTTGGAGGCGTTTCGAATTAATATACACACCCCGTTGAATGAAACCAATTGAACTTAAATCATTCACAATACCTTCCCCCCTCCCCCAAAAGAGAAATAATACAAATTAAAACAAATTGAACTTAACTCATTCACAATAACCCCCCAAAGATAAATGATACAGATTATAAACAACTGGTTGGTAGAAACAATTAAAGTTGAATAATTCATAATAAACTATTCAAAAGGAAATGATATGGAGTAATTATACATGATGCATGGAGATCAACTTCGGCCAGATTCGGTTTGGCGATGGTTTGCGGAGAAGGCGGCGAAAGATGAAAAGGCGAAGGAATAAAGTAGATTTCGTATACCAGGGTTCGCTGGAGCTTTTCATCGGTAGCTTATATCTCAATAGCCATGGCCTTTTTCTTCGCAGCCTTTGTAGTGTCATCAACTTCGGCTACATTCGATTTGACGATGGTTTGTGGAGAAGGTGGCGGGAGAGCAACATATATTCACCATAAACAACTATTGGTTGGTAGAAAAGATTGTAGTTGAAAATTTTATAACAAAACCATTTAAACGAAAATGACACGGAGAGAAGCCAACTCTCTGTGGCTCTCCGTGCAGGCAAGTAGAGCAATAACATTCTTCGTGCATGCATGGAGAGCTGGCTTTTCTCCGTGTGCGCACTGAGAATGTATCTCCGTACGCATCTACATGGAAAGTGTATCTTCGTGCGCGCACAGAGAGTTTGTTAATGTTGGTTTTTTTTTTTTCCTCTTCCAACTTCACATTAAAAATAAAAAGCATAATAATCATATAATAATATTAATAAATCACACTATAATAATATCAATTATAAATTAAACCTGAAGAAAAGAAACATAAAAGAAAATAGAAAAAAAAATGATTTTTTCAATTATACACGTCAGTGTGCATATGTAAATAACTAAAACTCGTCTGATAATTTTCATCCAACACTTCCCACCTATCTTGCCGCCTACACCATTAATATATTTACCATTTACCTACCCCAATAATAATACTACTAATAATAATTGAATCCAACCTACCCACATTTATTTTTTATTTACCCATAACATTCATTTAGTTTCTATCTACTCACACTAACCTACCCACAAATTCTCTCATTTCCCTTTCAATATTCGATCCCAGAAAATCATGATGATGCTGATTATAATTTACTTGGTTGTATTTCTTGATGATAAATTCTGAACTACTTCAACATATTGGTTACACAATGTCAGCTTTAATTCTTCCTCCCACGTTTTTGCTATAGTTTCCTTTTGTGTCATGTTGAAGCCATGATTTCTATGTAATTATTTCACTATTAGTCTTCATATTCGAAAATAATTGAATGTGAAGTATATATTTTTTAGACTTATTGTTCTGTTTTCTGCTCATATTGAGTGAAAAATGCAGCTCCTCCATTGTTCTTGTTAATCTGTAAATGTTTACAACATCTAAATCCTTCTGTAAATATAATTAAACTAACAATCTGTTATTTGGGTAAGCTAGGTTCAAAAAAGTCAAAATAACAATTTGCTTCTAATTGATATCATATGCTGTTTGTCGGAGACATTTGAAACCATTCATATTTTTAGATTTGTCAGCTCTTAAAGTCAACATGTAAAATTTTATTTTTCTTTCAGGACTTTGTTCCAGTGAAAAAAACTTGCTTCATTTTGTTCATAGGTTAAATCAAAGAGCAAAGAATGAGTTCCCTATAATTGCTTCTGCAGCCTTAAACCTTGCTGAATCTCCTTCCAATCGTACGTACCATTTCTTCGATTCTTTTTCCTCCCTTCAATTTTTACGTAATATATGATCCTTACGCAAAAATGTCTAATACATTGAACATATTTAAACAGTGCTCTTTCCATATTTCATGCAAATGTCTTTGGAATATATACTTTCTCCAAACTAATGGTATTCTGCTACCATAACCCAATATCCTAATCATCAGTACCTTACAAATTTCACCGAGCTCATCAATGCAAAACAACAAGTAGATCTGATGGGAAGTAACTTCTATGCATTTATATGTGGTATTTTCCATAGAGCTGAAGAAGAATAACAATTCAGCAGTAAAATTATTCATGAATTTATACTTCGTCTTGTCAACTATGGTAAGAACAATGAAGTATGGGTCAAATTAGATGACCAATTAGCTCGATTCGGTATGCAAGAGTTTTACCTTATAACAGGATTACCTTGCCACGAAATATCTATGGAACTCCAATTTAACAATGATCGACTTAGAAATTTGTACTTCAATGGTACTAGAAGAATCAAAATGACAATGGTTTCTGAAGCATTCCACTGTTTCGAAAATGAGGATGATAAATTTAAATTGGGGCTCATAATGTTTGTAGAATGTACTCTAAAGCCTATAGGAAGGTACATTGACCATAGAACTTCAGGCATGGTTGAGAATATTGACGCATTCCTTGCATACCCATGAGGTCGGCAAGCATATATTGTTCTACTTAAGTCATTACAATCTCACATCTAGAAAGAGTACAAAGAATGCAACAGAATCAACAGCCCGAATCGAAATATGCACTGCATGGATATCCGCTTGCATTCAAGGTACTTTTTTTTTTCTGTTTTCTTCGTTTGACTTGTTCATATGTGATTTCATTTACTGGTGTAAACTTTACTTATCTAATATATATTTTCAATTAAGTAAGTACTGGATATACGAAACGTTCCCACAGATTGGACGAAAATTTGGCCGGCCTAGAAGTTGAACAATACGAACACCAAGGATGTACAGGTGGCGGCCAAATAAAATAGTCACAGAAAATACAATTAGACAATTTTTGTCTACCCAAGATGTACTTTATCTATTTTATTACATTCGATATTACATAACATTGTAAATATCATTTATTCCTTCTGAAAAAAATTTAAACAAACCATTTAACTATTTTATTACATTTATAGATTCATGCAAACACAGTACTACAACCTACGTACGAAGAATTACAGACGATGTGGTATGCAAACCTCTCAATGTTGCAGGACAACCACCATCACATACTTGACGGCATTATTGTTGGGGAGTTAAACAATATACCACAACAAATCCACAAGACTGATACCGTACCACCTCCTCATAATACTTGATTTCCGGCTGTCTCAATTTCTACTCCTCCAACCTCCAACTACGTTACTAGAGAAGAAATAGATCAAATGCTAAATACACATAGGCAGCATATCGTATCAGATGTATCTAGTTTATGCAACGACATGAGAACGACAATATTCAACTTGGAGACAACTTTTGTTGAACAGTCAAACAGACAAGAACGCCAATACGAATCAATTCTTCAACACCAGAAAGAATTGTTCAATCAACATCAACAATAGCAAGAAGACCACTATGAACAGATGCAATTTAGATTGCACTCGGGAGTCAACTCAAATTACCAATTTCTCATTGACAATCAAACCCAATTCTTCCACCACCAACAACAATGGCAAGAAGAACAATACCAAGCCATTCACTCTACTATGCAGAATCTTGTAGATAATAGAGTCAGTTCAGTACAAGCTTATATTGCCGAACAAAATAGTAATGTCCTGAACAAGTTATCTTCATGAGAGTCCAACATCGAAGCTATTATAGGTGCTCTTCATGAAGATGCTCCCGCCCATACAACCCTAGTTGTACAGCATACATCAACGTCTCAACAAACTCACAACGTTCCAACACAGGCAACAGAAAGAAAAAACAAAGGAAAAAAAGTACAATCTTCATTACCGCCAACAAATTATCATTTGGAAGACTATTGTATGGAAAGATACAAAATAATTAGGGATTGGATAGAAAAAAATGAACCAAGGTAACCAATCTATTTTTATTTTATCTTCTTCCATTGCATCATTTCAATCTTATTCATTTCAAACTGAATGAAACTATGTTATGCAGCGCATTGTGAAAAGATAGATGTCACAACCTACATGTACGGGACTTCATAAAAGCTATCATGGACACGGCCCAAAACATACCCATTGCGGTTAGTACAATTCACTTCTCATAGCACATTGAATTCTATAAATATTATATTCACTTTACATCTACTTCTGCTGTTAGAGTATTAATCTGGAGTTGACATTATTACGACATCTCATCAATGATAAATCCTCCCCTGCTTCAAAAGAGTATGCAGTCCTAGACTTCAACTATGAACAGGAATGTACTAAAATCATTATGGCCCACATAGACTTTCAAAATATAGATATCACAAGACCAGCAGAAATAGTACCCATTTTACAACGCTACGTAAATGGCATTTTGCCTACAGCCGATCGACCGTGGATACAATGGAAATATCTATTAATTCCATGTTCATACCCCAGCAACACATGGTATCTATATTTCATCAATCTTCCCAAATGGAAAATTCAAGTCTACGACTGCAGCAACAACAGCCACACACCAGACCAGATTAAGGTACATTCACATGCAGTGGTTAACACAACAACAACATTATTGACATCCTCGAACTTTGTTCAATACAAAGGCTTTATAAAGAAAAATGTCAACAAAACACTGGAGATGGTGATCATGCCATATCAACCTACTATAAATAATGGATAAGTATACAAATCACTTAGTGCTACCTATAATATTTATCACACCCATTACGTTAAACATCAAACTATTTCTTCACTAGGCCAAATTGTGGAGTTTTTTTTGCTCAAATACATAGAGTGCTTCATTCTAGGCTATCCAATCAGGACAATCTCTACAAATAGGATGGCTTCATATAGACAAAAGATTGTCGTTGATATCTGCTTCAATAAATATTATCTACACCCTCATTAACTCCAATACTGTTGGATAACCATATCCTAATCAATATGTTTTCCTTTCTCCATTACAAATATATATTAAATGTATGAGAATACTATTATTTGCAATCTTCCCACTTTTTTTACTTAACTCAATATTTTACCTTAGGCTTTGAAGTTGATTTCAATGTCAATTTTTGGAACTTGTGTCTGGTCTGATGGTGTTGCTGGCATTTCAATAATGGACATTCGTGCAACTAAGATTGCAGTAATGGATTCAGAGTTCCTGATTTCAATCTATGCTTCCAATTAATTAGCTTGAGGTAAATGTTTTTTTCCTTTTTAATTTTCTTCCCGAATTACAAGCCCAGACATTACGTTCTTCTTTTATCTTATTTACATCTATAGTGTAAATAAGCCTCCATTAAAATTTCAAATTGTTTTCATACATATTTGTCTTCCAATAACAAATTTAGGTGTTCAACATCATGTTCATTTCTTGCTTATTTGGACATTGCATTTTTTCACCCTTCTGTTCTGTTTACTGACAGCCTGGTTCACAAACATCTGAAGCAAAGAGGACATTGTCAGGGGAAGAAAACTCGCAGTATGTACTGTAATACTATAATAGGATTTCCTTTGCAAATATTTACATTTCTGGAGAAATTATATATGTTTGTGATTCCACTTATTAATCCTTTCAAACATTATTATTTCACCTGGAAGTTGTACATCATTTTTTTTGGCCCATGAGACATTTTTTCAGGTGTAATGATTGGCAGTTGGATTTGGGTATACAAGAAACAAATTGAGGCAGTGTCACGTAATCATTGTGGCAAAAATATTATGTTTCTAGCATATGTATATGTAAAATTCACGTGTCACCAAATTAATTTTGGTACACATGATAATGATTATACTTATAAAACTTATTACATTCTAATTAATTCACTTTGATTTTGAAATAATTGTGCTGATAAAGTATTGTGAAAAGAGAGAGAAGAGAGAATAAAAGTCAATATATTTATGTGTATTATCATGAGAACCAAAACCCTATATTTATAGGGGCATGATTAGGAATACAATGATAATAATTTCTAGGGTTATAGGAGTACAATTGTCATTCATTAATAAACTTAACATTTAGGCCACCAAAATTTGCACCATTTTGCACCAAATCTTGCACCAAACTAAAATTCATCTCCAACCATTACACCAAATGAACAGTATTTAATCATTTTTTTCTCTTTTTTTATTCTTAGTAATTTATTTATTCGAAATATTATTTATTTATTTATTTTAGAAATACATAAATTACTAAATAAATAATTACGTTAAATTAAGGAAAATATTAAATTNTTTAATTAATTCAGTAATTATTATATTCAACATTTAAAAATTTAAAAATTATTTTAAATGCAAATAATAATAATAATAATTGTATTAAAAATTATATAACACAAATGACACAAATACCTTCCAACAATTCTTTTGACAAATGAAAAAAGGGGGGCAAATTGGACTTTGCTCAAAATTTGATGTCACATTGGAGCACTTTTACATCAAATTTTGGTGCATTTTGATATTTAGATGTTTTCATTGGAGATGCCCTTACAACAAAATTGCTTTTATGAGGAGTTGAAAATTGCTAATTTTGTCTAGAGTCAATGTTGACCATCAGCGTGGCAAAAAAGTCCATTGTGGCACTCGATATCTTTCTTACATTATTGTCTGTCAAAATCATTTGTAGTTGGGGACAAATTTGTAATTTATACATATATACAAAATAAAATTAATATAATTAAAAATATAAAATTTTCTTACATTTTTTCTAGTATATCCTTGCATTAAATAATAATTTAAATATGAATAGTTTATATTTGTTGATATCATAATACATTAAATAAGGACATGTTAGAAAATTAAAACTCAAATATACTCAATAAAAAAAGTGACATATAATTTGTGATAGTCAAGAAAGAAAAGTAAGCATATCTTTATAGAATGGAGAAAGTATAAATTGGTATTGTTATTCTAAATTTCTAATTGACACGTCAAATATAGAATGGAAAATTCTTTTACCTATTAAATAGATTTTTTATTTTTATATTATCTTAATTACTGCGAAGATGAACCCATTAGTTTATAAATTAATATAATTATATATGTTAAATTTGTTTAAAAAATACATTAAAATTTAATTAATGCGAAAATAATTGCCCAATCAGTAAATAGAATAAAATATCACAAATATTAGTTGATCATCCACTGTCAAAATTTTATAAATTATTTTTATTAACAGCAATATTTAGTTTGCATTATCAGATGAAATGGAGCTCACGATATTCAACTAACAAACCAACTTTTTAGAACAAAAAAATAAAAAAATCCTTCCTTACGTCCCTTTTGGTTTTTGGGTGGGCGGTTGGGTGGGTGTTGTGCCAATTGAGGAATGTGAAGTTGAGTCAATTCAACGGTCTAAGATTTTTTGAGTGGAAAAGCATTAAATGGGAGTATTATCGACATAGAGCAATGTGTTCACCACCAATTTATGTGGTAATAAAATTATTATTAAATTGTCTAATGAATAAAAAAGCAGTTCCACTCCATCGAAAAATATGGTAGCGATTTTATTATCACCTACATAGATAGTATGTACCAGTAATACTAGATAACATTACTCATCTTCGTAATATTATTAATCGTTAGTTGTAATCATCAGGACTACATGACGATGAATCCTCTATTCACGGTCCAATTATCAAAAGGAGGTGTGATTCCTTGAACAATGAATCAAGGAGCCCAAAATTGGCAACACTCAAAACTAAAGATAAATAGCATTATTCTATAAATAATGTTAGTCTAGATAGTAGTAAATTTCACTATTTTATTGTTTAATGGAAATTAAGACTATTGATCACAATTTTGATTAGCTTCGATCAATGTGACAATAAGGTCATGTCGTATTGTCCAAAAAAATATATTGTATTCAACTTATTGCCACAACGATGGGTGCTACATATAGCCTCAGATCCAGTCATGAACTTGGCACGAGTTGCAATACAAATGTACATGAGTTTATCTAAACCAAAAAATAAAAAAAGAACCTAAAAACAAAGTGGTCATTTGCGAGGACGAATACGGAATGTAGTCCGGTTGAACCCATGCCTGTATCCTCCCCTGGCTACATAGCTGCTTGCTATCAATTCATAGAGTTGCAATATTTATCACCATAGTGACTATGTTAATATAATTTATTAAATAATAATTTTACTTAATAATATATCTGTTATAAATAAAATACATTAATCATATTAAAAATATTGTATTCTAAGTCGATTGGATCTTGAACGGTTATTTGCAAGCCATGGGTCAAGTGGGATATTTCCAAATTTTTTGTCAACCTTAAAAATCGCCCTATGTCGGCAGTGGACTCTACCGACTAGCTCGAAAACGTGTCTTGGGTTCCTATCTTCAGATTCCAAAACCGGTGCTTTTGTATGCGAATTCACACTAATCTTTTGACTCTTTTCTCCTTATTTTGGGTACTCAATTCAACTTTTTTTTTTTTTTTATTTTTTTTTTTTAAAAGTAAAAAGAAAACGAATTTCTTTTCTTCACAGTGAAGAAGCCGAGTCAGATACCGACTCTCTTTAATTTAGCGGCTGCTGTTTTTTACTGTACTAATTAATTATCGACAAAATTTTCAACTCTCAATTTGCTATATAACACTTCTGTTCAATATTTTCTTTTCAACTTTTTCTTTAATACACATTCAAAACAAAAATTATTTTTTATAAATAAATCAATAATTTTTTTTTTTTTTTTTTTTTTT
>CAIGRB010132781.1:24097-46909 GCA_903798255.1 Fraxinus quadrangulata
GAATTTAAGAGAAAACAGTGACAAGAATAGGGTTGAAAATGCAGGGAGACGAGAATTTCGAAAGTGAGAATAATGTATTGGGTTCATTGTTCTCGCCTGGTTTTAATAGAGAGCAAGAGATGTCAGCAATGGTGGCAGCTTTGACTCATGTGGTGGCAGGTGATGCGAATAAAGAGGTCGTGGAGGCAAGCGGCAGAGGTGGTAGTGGCCGTGGCCGTGGCGGCACTGAGGCTGCTAGTTCTACATCTGCATGGGCGTGGAGTGTTGGAGATAAAAGGGGACGTGAAGACCAAATGAATGAGCAGATTTCTGAACCAGTTACAACAGTTTGCAGGGCATATAGTGATTTTTCTATTGAAAGTTCCGGCATGGGATCAGGTACTTACATAAATACATACATATATATGTCAAGAAATGTCCCTCGAATGTCAGAACAAACGTGTCAAATTGCCGCTTGGATTAAAATCAGATTTTTAATAAATTTTGATAAAAATAGATTTTTAGTATATTTTAATCCATACCAAATAGGCTTTTGTGTATCTCACCATAACATTTCTGCATGGCTAGCTTTTAGATTCCCATACTCTAAAATAGTTTATAGTTTGCAGCATATATCACACTAAAAAAATGTTGATATTCAATTTATATAACTGCTTTTCATCATCGTCCTCGTAATTTTCTTACTATGAATATGTGTATGTATCACCTAAGAAAATATTGCATGCAAACGCATATCTAGTACGAAGCCCTACACACGATTGGACATTATTGTTTTTTCATTTCCATAAGCTGAAAAGGTTGGTATAAATCTTTAGCCTTTGTATTGTTGGGTAACCCCTTCAATCCGTTTTCCCCTTGATGAATGTTTCGCAAACAGTTGCATAGAAAAGTATTAAAAAAGAAAAAGAACTTAAATTCTTGTTCAAAGTGTCAAGTCTCTTTAACAAACATGCTATTAATGAAGTTTATTACAGCTGCAGAAGGTCCTAGGATTCAGACAAGTGCAGTATATACCTACATTCCAACACATGAAAACATCATAGAAGAATCCTATGAAGGAATGCCTAGGAGAAAATATAGAGGAGTGAGAATGAGGCCATGGGGGAAATGGGCTGCTGAAATAAGAGATCCATATAAAGCTGCAAGGGTTTGGTTAGGCACATTTGACACTGCTGAGGATGCTGCTAGAGCTTATGATGAGGCAGCTTTAAGGTTCAGAGGCAACAAAGCCAAACTAAATTTCCCAGAAAATGTCAGGCTCTTGCAATCTTCTTCATCCCTGTCGAGCATTTCGTTATCTGCAAATACACTTTTTTCAACTTCGACTTCATCCGAACCCATTGTTCATACTCAAGCTCAAAGTATTATTCCCAACAGACAGGAGTTTATGAATCTTGATCATGATATTCAAAGACAGCCAAGTTTGTTGGATCGGTTGTTTTCGTCGTCAACGTGTTCGAGTTTTCAATCCTCCTCTTTGTCATCGACAACATCTTTTCCCCTATTTTTTTCAGCTCAGCCAAGGGATGATCTCATGTCAACAAACAGTCCAAGTAGTGAGGCTGATTTTTCTTGGGGGGATTCAAGTCATCAGACTTCTTCACGATAATACTTGAAGGCACGATTAGAGAAGAAAATGAGTCCAAAATCTCGCATGTGGTCATGTTGAGTATTATCTAATACTATACACCAAAATCGAGAATGAAGTTTTCATTCTGCATATGTAAGATCATGAATTAGTGACTGCATCCACATTATTATAATTTCGTTTTCCGATTTTGTTTTTGAGGCTTATAATTCTGCTACAATTTTAGTTATCAGTCGTGCTTCTTTAGAAGCCAAAAAGAATTAATTACAGCCAGATTTGATCACTTAAATTTCTTGTATTATTTATAAGAACTAGCTGTGGAAAATGTTAAACAGGCAGCACACATTGGCATATAAAGAATATACTGATTAGTCAATAGTCATAAAAGTTGGGAGGCGCCACTGTGCTGCCCACTGAGGTTGTTCCTATTGTTAAAATGAAATGAACCCACAGAGGTGGTTTTCGTCATTTACTTTCGTCCACGTTGTATAGTTCTTGTTCAAGTTGAAGGGCACCTTTCTTGTTGCTCAAAAGGATAGAACAACTATTCTCGGGCGGAAAATTAAAAAAAATTAAAGATGATCATAAAAATTTAAACTTTTTAAAATACTTTGTTCATTAACTACGAGAAAGCAGTAAATTATAATGGTTGATACAAGGGTGATCTGCATCATCAAAACCTAAAAAGTAAATACAACCTTATTATTATTTCTTAATCCACTAAAATAATTGAAAAAAGATAATAAAGTAAGTTTATTTTATTTATTTATTTTTAATTATGACAACATCTGTTCAAAGTTTAACCAAACCCAACATTTAAAAAAGTTGAAGAATCATAATTAATATTTATAATGGATTGAGTACTTCTACAACTGAAAGCAATTATAGCTGAAAATAATATTTACAAAATGCAATCAAAGTTAGCAAATTACGACAGTGAATGATCAAGGGACTGAATATAGTTGCAGCTGCAGTCCTTGACACCTCGTCGTTGACCTCTCAACGTCGTACTTCATACATGCCCACAAAGGTTCAAGTTAATGCTCCAAACTGTTGGCCTCCATCGTTTTAGTCCAAACTTGCCCACAAAGGCTCAATTTGATATTCTCCAAGTTTATTCACGTCATTGAAGTTAGATGTGCACATTGAGGTAGGGCCTCCTACCATAGGTGAAATCAAATTGCACAATGCACGGGACCAAACCTTCCGAAAGTAGAATCAAATTCATAGTATTTGGCAATCTAATAAGCATGCCATTGTTTTGTAGTTGATTAAAATCTGCCAAATGATACACAATGAAATCCGTTACGGGCCCTTAGAGGCCCTCCACCTCATCTGCCACGTGGTGAAACGCTACTACCTAGGGGTACACAAAAAAATCTCGAAATCGAACCAAAACCGTTTGTTCGGATCTACGTGGACCCTCGATTTTTTTTTTCTTCAAACCGAACCAAACCGTTTCAAAACGGTTTGGTTTAGGTTTCAATTTTCAAAAATCGCATAAAATCGAACTGAACCGTTTTTTAATTTTTAATTAAAAAATTAATTTTATTAACTTACAAATTTTAAAGTTTTCACCTTTTAGAAAAAAAAATACCAATTTAACAATACAAATTACAACCAACTCATTAAAATAATCATATAAAGTAAATTAAGTTCATCATTATTGACCGATAGTTTTATAAGTTCATAACACACGTCGTGACCTGATATCTAATCTAAACCAAAATTAATCCCAAATCATATGACAAAAAATATTTATTTTCAACAATCCAAATCATAATACAACAAAACTACGACATCAAATCATGTCCACAACTTTAGAAGCTACCTAAACTCTCATTTCTCAAACATTTGACGCTTGCCTGCCACTGCTAAACAAAATACGATTCCCAATCGCAAGTCGTTAGTCGCTTTTTGCTTGTTAGTTTGTTAATTTCTACCCGAATCACAATTTATCTCTTCTCTCTTGATAAGTCTTAGATTCTCATTAAAGTCATTTTTTTTTCATTATTCTTTCTTTTATTTGTTGTTTTTTTTAACTTATTATACACTTGTGACTTGTGATTTGGATTTAAAAAATGACTATTTGTGTGCCTAGGTGATTAATGAACTGTTTGTCGTTTAGAAAGAACGAAGGATAGAACGTATTGATTGTATGAAACTGTTAAAGTTCTCTAACTAGTACTACTATATTCTACTTTCGTAAAGTCATTAGAGAATAAAATTAGTCAATTTTGAATAAATCCAAATTCTATCATTATCTGTATATTTAAACATATCATGTTCCGTTCTTGTTTTTCATCTCACTAGTAGGACGAAAGGAGTTTTAACCAAACTATTATAACAGAATGTGACTCTATCTTTACCAATCAATATATGACAATATAAAAAGCAAACAAGAAAAAGGTAAATAAAAAGGAAGAAATATATATTCGTTCTATTAACATCTTTTAACAACCAATTTTGAAAATAATTTATTCTTGGATTTCTCGGGAAAGATGAATGTAATTTAATATTTAACATTATTAGTTCTTCGTTTAAACTTATATGTTAACTTATTTTAAATATATTATAATAATATTTGTAGGTAAACCACAGATTAAAACCGTACCAACCCACAAATTATGGTTTGGTTTGGTTTGGTTTGGTTTGAAAAATAAAATGATTTTGTTTGGTTTGAAAAAATTCCAAATCATATGAAATGGTTTGAGTTGAAAATACGGCACAAATCGTCCAAATCGAACCGTGTTCACCCCTATTACTAATCCACACTTTAGAAGAGCCGCACTCATCAGTCATACACGGCGGATGCAAAGACCCGCACTCCACATTCATTGCACCTCACATCCACCTTGCCGCGTCTCTACCAAGATCTTGTATGAGGAGATCTCCCAAAAATCAAGTCTTTAAACTGACTAATGGGACGTGTGGCAGGCTACAAACGGTTAACTCATGTTGCTATATCAGAAATTATTTAATGCCACCAACCTATGAATTGACAGATTGACGCCTATGAAATGATGGCCCATCCGGGATCTGAAGCCACGTGTCCCCTCATCCAACAAGTCTCCTATTCCTTTCTCTAGTATAAATACCTCAACACTATGATAAAGAAAGGTTCCTATTCGAATCCTGGCATTTCTAGTCTCTTAAAATTCTAAAGGGCCTTCCACTATAATTATATACATTCTCAACCACGTCCCCGGTGATCACTTCACCGTCGGGCATCACTTTTCGGTTGACTGAACTACTGACTTGATCGTCGGTGTGCTACTGTGCGCAGGGACGAGCATACGTGGAGACTTATTTTGTTGGCTAGCCATTTTTCGAGGTCAACAAATTGGCACCGTCTATAGGAACGTTACTGTAACCATGAGTATCCCCACGAAAAAAAAAGCTTATCAGAATATTTGGTTGATATTCACCTTTGGAAAAAGAGATTTCTTCTTGAAGAAAGAACAAGTGGAAGTCATAAACTAAGTTTCCATCATTTGGAAGAAGAGAATTTGCAACTCCAAATCAATGAGTTTCAGTAATGAAGAAGTGAACCCAATGAGGGTAAGGGAGATCTCTAAAGAAGAGATCATTCGGAATAATGTCACACACCGAAGGCCCCATCATCGATGTTCAAAGGGCGGAAGAACTGCTGCGTGACTAACTGCCGAAATGGCTAAATGATTGCTAACATGAGAAGCACCATCTTGGAAAGTGAGAGGCCACTAACGAAGCAGCCTTGAATAAAAAGACCCCATCAAAAGGGGTAGGCCTCTGAAGAAGAGGCCATAAAGGGAAGATCCCTAAATATTGGGTCATATTTGAGGAATGCAAATGCCTCACTTACAAAGGCCTCATCATTGCCTATGCACCTCGACAATGTAAAAGGCCTCATCCTTGCTTAGACACCTCGACCATACAAAGGCCTCGTCCTTGCCTAGGCACCTCGGCCATGCAAAATGTATCATCCTTGCCTAGGCACCTCAGCTGTGCAAGGCCTCATCATTTCCTATTCAGTTAGGCCAAGCAAAGGCCTCATTTCGGCCATACAAAGGCCTTATCATTGCCTAGGCACCTCGACTGTGCAAAGGCCTCATCTTTGCCTATTCACTTCGATCATACAAAGGCCTCATCATTGCCTATTCTGTAGGTCATGCAAAGGTCTCATCACTGCCTAGGCACCTCGACCATACAAATGCCTCACCCTTGCCTATTCACTTTGGCCATGCAAAGGCCTCATCCTTACCTAGGTACCTCGGCCATACAAAGGCCTCATCCTTGCATATTCACCTCGACCATGTAAAATGCCTCATCCTTGCCTAGGTAACTCGGTCATACAAATGCCTCATCATTGCCTATTCAGTTAGGCCATGCAAGGGCCTCATTTTCGCCATGCAAAGGCTTCATCATTGCCTAGGTACCTCGGCTATACAAATACCTCATCCTTGCCTATTCACTTTGGCCATGCAAGGCCTCATCCTTGTTTAGGCACATCAGCTATACAAAGGCCTCATCCTTGCCTAGGCACCTCGGCCATGTAAAAATCATGGAAATGTTATAGAAAGAAAATTATTCACAGTTTCGAAGATTACTCTTTCAAAGACACGAGATGGGAAAAGACATTCTCATGAGGACACTTTCAAAGTCCATGATGTGGATTAACCAAACAAATACAATAAGGAATCCAAGAAGTGGAAATCCTTATAACTCCAACAAACACAACAAAGATGATAATAATAACAAAAATATCAAGTTCTCTTGTTATGTGAATGGAAAACCCGAATATTATGCTCACGATTGTAGACATTGTAAACAACCAACATAAGAAGACTAAATAAACTCCGTTGACAACATTATTGGTACTGTGAGTATTGTTAATTCAATTAAAGAAAATGTTCAAGGATGGTGGTCTAATACTTATGCCACCATACATGTGTCCTATGATAGTTCTCTTTTCAAAATTTATTAAGAGGTGGATGATGAATATATTCAAATAGGTAATGAAGTTCAATCCAAGTTTATTGACAAATAGTAGACTTACAATTCACATCCAGCAAGAAGATCATATTGATAAATGTTTTACATGTACTGGATATGAGTAGAAATCTTGTAAGTAGGGATTTGTGGGAAAATAAGGAATTAAGTCTACATATGAGTTGAGCAAATTTGTACTTTTTCGAATGATGTATTTGTTGGAAAAAGTTATTCTATTGGCGAAATGGTCAAACTTTTTACTATTAATAATGATATTAATAAAAATACAAATTTGAATTATTGTGTTGAGTTTATTTCTTTATGACATGATAGATTATGACATATTGGTTATTCTACTTTAAAAATAATGATTAAAATTGAAATGATTTCATGTGAAACACAGAATATGATAAAGGGAGAATTGCACCTACGGTATCAAACCTTCACTTTGTTGCATACTTGACCCAAACCTTTCATTTGTACCACCTATGATACCAAACCTTTAAAAATTCTCACTTGAAGTCCAAATTGATGAAACTGATGTTAGTTGACCGTAATAGTAAACTTTGACTAATTTTTAATATGGTAAAATAATAAATTTACCATTTTAATATAAAATACAAGTATAATAATTTAAAAAATCCATTTTGCCTTCATCATGGCAGCAAGAGAAATTTGAAGTTAGTGAGAGAAATGATAGTAAAGGATTGAAGGAGGTGACTGATTGGTGAAGAAGATGAAGATTCTAAGCTGTTAGTTAGTGTGGCAATCCATGTGGAGTCAACAAGGTTTCCTCATTTGGTGATGATGGCTAAAGATGCATCCATACTGCAATTCTTTCTCTACTTATTATTTGTATCCCACTAGATACCCAAGCCCTCAATTTGTGTGGTGTTGATATGTTGATATGTTGTTTATTGTTTCTTGAATCCTTGAGTTCCATGTGTGTGCTTATGGGGTAATCAAAGAATATTTTTGAATCAATCTTGAATTCTTATATTTTTGTATGATTGATTAACCCCATCTCCTGACCTCCTCTTTCCTCTTCTCTTTATACATATGCAAACACACAAAATATAGATTTAGAAAGACAAATATGAGATAGAGAGAGAGAGAGAGAGAGAGAGAGAGGTTAGCCTCAAGGGGAAGAAGCACAAGTGTGATGTAAGTGGTGGCAGCTGAATGGGGTTGATTTTGGTTTTGGGGTAAGGGGTTGGGGAAGAAAGAGATGGGGGTTGTGGTTATATTTTTTTTTTTCAATTTTTTGTTATAGGGAAAATGTGTTATGTCCAAAATGTCCTTACCTTATTTGGAAAAAACTATTAAATTAATTTCTAAGGTCAACTAACAATTTCTAAGGTAAAACTGACAGAAACTGTCATTTTGGACTTGAGCTGTGAATTTTTTAAAGGTTTATACCATGGGTGATACAAACAAAAGGTTTGGGCAAGTCTACAACAAAGTGAAAGGTTTAGTACCGTGTCTGTAATTCTCCTTATAATAAATGTGAATTACTTATCAAGTCTAAAATGGTTTTAAAAAAATCATAGTGTTGAAATGACATTAAACTTATTAGACTTAATTCATTCCGACATATGTTAATAAATGAAATGTAAACCAGATAAGGTAATAAATACTTCATAACATTCATATATGATCGTTCTATATTATGTTATATCTATTTGATGAAACATAAGGACGAAGCATTTAGCATATTTAAGATATATAAACCGAAGTAGAAAATCAATTAAATAGAAAAATTAAAATTCTTAGAAGTGATAGGGGTAAATAATTCTCTAATGAATTTAATCTTTTTTTTAAACGTCATCTCATAATACATTAATGCAGTGCACCTAGAACACCCAAACAAATGGTTTGGTTGAGAGAAAGAATATGATACTAGTTGAAATGATATATGCTATGTTATTAAGTGTAAAATTGCTATCTAATTTATGGAGTGGAGCTTTGTTAAGTGCGTGTCACATGGATAATAGGATTTCTTCTAAAAGATTTAAGGTTTCACCCTATGAATTGTGGAAAGGGAGAAAAATCAAACATTAGTTATTTCAAAGTATCGGAGTGTCTTACTTATAGTAAGAACATGGATCTTAAAAGGACTAAATTGAGTTCTATAGGGATCAAATGCGCTTTTATAGGATGCCCAATACACTAAGACATATTGTTTATTTAACTTGAAAACCAATGTCATTATTGAATCTCAAGAAGTAGACTTCTTTGAGAACTTATTATCTTTATATAAAAATTTATTAAGGAAACCTCAAGTAGAGATTCCTAGTTCTGCAAGGTCACAAGTAGAAATACCTTCTGAGGATGTCGAAATAAGCAAACTTCGCAAAAGTAAACGAGCTCAAAAGGAGAAAGTGCTAGGACCAGATGAATTTGATTATCTACTTATTTCATTCTATATGGTTGAGGGAAATAAGAAAAATGTCACAAGAACTACTCCATGCATTCTTTAAGTGGAATTTGATCCTAAAATTTATCGAGAAGCAATGTCATCTGGAGATATCATTTTTAGGAAAGATGCTTTAAATGATGAAATTGACTCAATTATGTCAAACATTATTTGAGAATTAATCAATTTATCACTCGGATCGAAACTTATAGATTGTAAATGGGTATTTAGGAGAAAGTATTAAGTAAGCGATACTCTACCTTTAATGATAGATTGGTGGCTAAAAGGTATCAACCAAAAAGAAGAATAGATTACTTTAACATGTATGCACCGATTGCATGAATAACATCAATTACGATTTTATTCTCCTTAGCATGCATATACATCAAGTGGATGTTAAAAATGCATTCTTAAATAGGGATCTCAATGAGGAGTTTTATATGAAACAATGTAAAGGTTTTGTTCTACTCGAAAATGAGGATAAACTGCAAATTAATAAAATCCTTCTATGGATTAAAACAAGCACCAAAGAAATGACACGAAAAGTTTGACTTATGTCTTTTATATTTAAACATAACAGTATTGATAAATGTTTATATTCAAAAGTCTGTGATAATCATATTGTGATCATTTGCTTATATGTAGATAACATGTTGATTGTAAGCAATCAAATGCAGGGTATAAAGGAAACGAAGAGATTTCTATATTTCACATTCGAAATTAAAGATCTTAGTGAAGTGGATACCATACTAGGTATCAAAATCATCAAAACTAGAGGGATTATATGATGAGCTAATCACATTATGTTGAGAATATGATTAATAAGTTCAATCACTTGAACATTAAAGAGGCTAATACTCCATTTAATCCAATTTTGAAACTTGTTAAGATTGATAGAAGAGCAATATCACAACCTAATTATGCAAGTGCTATATGGATTTCATGTATGATGTGCAATGTACAAGACCCGTCATAGCATTTGCAATTAGTAAACTTAGTGAGTTTACTAGCAATCCAAGTGAAAAACGTTCGAAGACTATCGAGTGAATTCTTGATTATTTGAAAAAAAAACCAAGGATCTATGTCTTCAATATTCTAAATTTTCGATAATTTTAGAAGGATTTACTGATGCTAGTTGGATATCTGGTATATATGAGAATAAATTCACCTCAAGTTGGGTGTTTACTCTTGGAGAATGTATGGTTTCTTGGAAATCCAAGAAATAAACGTTATTACTTACTCAACTATGGAATCTGAATTTGTAACATTAGCTAAAATCGGAAAAGGATCTGAATGGCTTAAGGATTTAATATATGAAATTCCATTGGGAGAAATAAATAATTCTTTCATAACTATCTTGTGTAATAGCCAAGCTTTTTAGTTAGAGCATACAATGAAGTGTATAATGGTAAGTCTAGATATACGAGTCTAAAACTTGACTATGTGAGGAAATTAATTAAAGATAGAATAATTTCACTCACTTATGTGAAATCAAATGAGAATTGGCATTAAACAAAATTAGTGCGGACAACAACTAGTAGGATGTGGTTAAAACTCCATACCTAACTATACTAACATGTATACTTCAAGTTAAAAGGATAACAATAAGTCATTCAATAAGTGGATAATTTTAGCACTTATTCTTTTAAACACTATCCCAGGTTATAATTGCTGGTTGGGTTTCCATAAATGTTAATAAAGTTCAGATCGTTGGATCAAGTATCTCAAAAAGCAACAAAGATACTGCTAGAACTTTGCCGCCCCAATAGAGAGTTGGACTTTCTCTTTTAAAAGTTCATGAATAGGAAAAGCGCTAGGTTTTAAGAGTTAAACGAGATTGTGTGTAGAACTTGAAATACATGATACATGTATGTGTGATTTCACATGTATCATCACAAGGAATAATAGATTAAAAGCTTTCATGCTACATGGAATTTCAATGTTACTTTGTGAGATTTACACTATGGTTGGATTCAAATAGGAAGATATCCATACTCTATGCATAAGTGTCGTTAAATTTAATTTTGAACTTATTATATATTTGAACAGGTGGGGGATTGTTGTGATATTGTTCAATACATACAATGAGTTGTGATTTCGAGTGATCAAAACGAGATTGTGTGGAACTTGGGACGCATGATGTACGTGTATGTAATTTAACCAGTATCATCATAAGAAAGAATAAGTTCAAAGCTTTTATACTACTTGGGATTTCGATATCACTTTGTGAGATTCACACTAAAGTTTGATTCAAATCGAAAGATATTCATACTCTAAGCATAAGTGTCGTTAAATTTGAGTTTGAATTTGTTAGGTCCAATGTTGTAATTGACATGTTTGTGAACAAAATGGTCTTAATTGAACACTTGTAAAAAGTCAAGGACTTGGATGTATTTTTGTATAGATGAGTTAAGTTAGGGTTAGAAGTTGAAAATAAGGAAAATACGTTGCCAGAATTTCGCTAGACTGTCACCAAGACTTGGCTCGAGCGTCAGAAACAGAAATTGTGTCGCCCGGCTTTCGCCTCACTGTCGCTCGAGCAACATGCTCCCTCGCTCGAGCGATATATTTATGCGGCCAGACCTAATTCATGATTTTAAAAAGTTTTACACGACCCATAATACATAAGCATCTCCAACTATAAATATAGAAGTCTGGGACGAATTTCATGGGGTTGCTTGATTGTGCTTTCATTGTATAACACATTCACATCATATTGAGAGATCCAAAAGTATAATTCTTTGGTGAAAACAAACACATTATTCTTGTGATCCGGCAACCTGATTTTGGAAAAAATCAGAGGTTCTAATCCAAAACACATAACTTTCTTAAAACTTTAAGGAATTGATTCAAGCGCGGGAAGAACATGATAAGGTGATTCCTGGGTATCCACTTGGAATAGACGTTTACAGAAGATCGTGAGACTAAGACAACATATCTTGGTAGAAGATTGTGGTTTTGTAAGTACAGCAAATTTTGGACTTGCAGGGTTTACAACAGCTAGTGGAACTAGTTTGGAATTGAACTGTAACACACATTGTCTATAGTGGAGGTAACTGGCTTGGTCCCAGAGTTTTTACGCAATCAGGTTTCTCCATCATCAAATTGTGTGTTCTTTATTGCTTTCCAAATATTACAACTGCGGTAATTCAACTTAATGAAATTGGATTGTATGCTTAACCATCTAGAACCTAATTAAAAGTGACTTGTTGCTTTAATTAGTATTATTCCGCACGTGAGGTCAAACCTGGTTAGTAAACTACGTAATTTCAGAACTCATTATAATTTGAGTAAGTGGGAGGATTAATGTAATATTGTTCAATACATATAATAAGTCTTGATTTTGAGTGATCAAACATGCATCAGCCATGTGAAAAATAATCGGAAGCAAAAGAAGCAAAACAAGAAAAAAAAAAAAAAAAACAATCAAACAAAATAGTAAATATAGTAGGTACGAACTTGTTGCAACAGTTGATCAAATATGCTTTATATTGGAAGGCACCAGATAATCCTGTTTCTCACATCACGCATGCCATACACAAAACACCCACTCATCATTTATGTGACAGAAAGGAACCTAAATATTTTATTATTTTAATACTGTACTTTACTTCCATCTTTTAAACTCATGAGATGATTCCCATGTCAGATTGAGATAACCTCATATCCTTTTCCATCAATTTATGTTATTGCATTGCATCTATTATTATTGTAATTTTTAACATAGTCACTGGTGGGGGGACAAGATCTCTGTATCTCTGCTTCTCCCAATAGCAGTCCTATTTTTGAGATGTAAAAATATCAGTGATGGAAAGATGATTACTGAATTATTTTATATTACTTTCAAAATGGTCTGTCCAACATGTTAAGTTACTAGCCACAATTTTTGCCATCTTCCGCATTAAACTGCTTTAAATTATGATCATTTAAGTCATCCTTTCTTTTCCCTTGTACATTTGGCTTAAAGGTTTTTCCTAATTCTGCTTGGCTGTCTCAAAAGAGAATAATCGTTGACTCAAATAAATTCCTTTTGAAAGGAAAATTCCTAGACAAAACTATCTTAAACAATCCTCTCGCCACATAACAAAAGGATCTAACTTTTTAATTTGAATTAGTTCACTGCGCAAGAGTTGAGAATAAATCACTGTAAATGGCAGAGAAGGAGATGATGAGAAGTAATCTCTTAAACTTGCTTTAGGTCTCTCAACAAGATTTAAAAACTTTATAGGGCTATTAATTTATATTATCTAATGACAGTTTTATGAAGAAAAAAAAGGAGATCTCAGAATTCAGAAAACATTTATTGGGATGTTAGTTTAAACTAACCATTGTGGTAAAAGTTGTATGAGATAAAATAAGGTACCTCTTAGATGTCAGAGCACATAGCAGCATCAGTTTGACATGATGATGCATCAAAAATTACTAGCTAACAATTAAAAAGTATCTCTCTGGTCAAAATTGAGGGCTAAAATACTAATTAACAAATAGTCAATCCTTTTGAGAGTCATTGCTTATAATTCTACTCTTCAACTTCCCAATCATTTACTAGCAACAAATCATTTATAGACATAATCAAGGGAATCTTGGGAAAGGAGACATGTTCGGACCTGGGTGTAAGGAAACTGGGATCAAATAGTGCATATACCACGTTCCAAAGGCAATAATAAGAGAATGGCAAGTGACATTCAATCATGCTTGCCAGCATACCACAGGAAAGTTTGGGAGCCTTAGGCATGTAGAAAGCATTTTAGAGAGGCAAAAACTAAATTTAGCTCTCCTCAAACACTAAACCTTAATAAGAACCTTTATAGAAAATTTGTGTCTCAATATGATCATGTATTTTCTGGCAGTCCAACGCAATTTTGTTTAATTTTCCTCATCTTTGGGGCTCCAGTTAATTGAATTAATTAAGTATTTAGAATATGGCTTCAAAGATTCTAGATAAGGTAAATCTCTTAATACAATAGGATTTGGTTGGATTGAGTCTCCTCATGGGATTCTTGTGCACCTATTTCTCTGAATGGTCTTGAGACTCAGCCATAGATTTAAATAGGATCATCTAGGTTATGACCTTATCATCCCAACTTGGCTTAGAGCACCTTTTTAGCCCTGATTTCAAAAATTCCAGTATCTTCTTCCCAAAGTTCATAAGACATAGGGAAATGTGTTTAGATCAATGAGAGACAAAAGCTACTACGTAGATCATCAACATCAATTTTTTCTAGATGTCTGCAAGGCATGCAGCAATTGATAAATTTATACAAAAATTAGTAGCTAGGAACAGGTATTTAGACCTTGAATCTACAAGAAAAGGAGCATCGATGAGAAAGTCTAGAAACTCATTTTCACACCAAACAAAATGGAGCTTAAATTCAAAAGTTTATATAAAAGATCGAAGACCAGAAGATCACTATAAAGGTATCCTTTCTCTTAATGTCCATTTTTAATATCTTCCTATAGAAACTCCAGCACCCCAAAAAAAAAAAAAGGGAGACAAACAACTACTTTTGCAGTTGAATCTTTTCTTCATATACTAATATATGCATACGGTTGAAATGAATTGAACCATTATTAAGTTCAAATTATCGACGAAAGGGAAAAAATAAAAATCAGAAGCATATACCAGCTTGAAATAGAAAGGAGAAGCAATCGGCAACGGCTTCTGTTATGAAGGAGAAGAAGAGGATCAATGGAAGTGGCAGCAAAAGAAGAAGAGAAGCAGACACAAGCCAAGAGGGAAAGAAGAAGAGGAGGACTAACGGTCACAACCAATTTTCAAATTCAACACGGCATCGTTTTAGTTAGGAATAAAAGTGTCGTTTTGAGTTGTAATCAATTTTATATGCCAGTCATTTTTTCCTTCATAACATTCACGATTTCTTCCTTGCTGGTTGGTTATATAATTGTAATGAGGAGAATGGAAAAGGTGTGATGTGAATTGGATTCTTCCTCTCCAAGTCTTCTTCTACCTCTTTATCTTTCTTCATCAATTTCTATGTAATTTCTTCTTCTGCTATTATTGTTTCCTTCAAAATTAATAAAATTCCATTTGTCATTTGAGTTTATTAATTCAATTGGTGTGTAATTGGAGTGGTGCTGAGGATCAACCATCACATTTGGTATCAGAGCAGTACGTGACTTGGGAGAAATGGAAACTCGAAAAAAGTCCCAAGAAGAGCAGATTAAAAGGATCCATAAGGAGTTGGGCCAGCTGGGTGTAGCTTATCAAAACACGGACAAAGCTGTGAAGCATCTCTGTGGCAGACATGATACACTCAAAGGAGGGTTAATGGTGGAGATGAACAAAAAATATGAGCATTATGGGGATGTTGACTAAGATAAGTAGAGGATCGGTTAGTTCTGGGAATTCTTCGTCCCAAGGAAATGGCAAAGGGATACAAGTAGAGGACCAATGGACTCCCATTCTGTCAGAGGAGGGAGTGTTGAACACTGTGACAAGGAATTCTTCTTCTCAAGGAATAAATAGAGGAGATTACAGATTGAACACAAAAATCCCTAAGATTGATTTTCCATACTTTAATGGGGAGGGCCATAGAAAATGGGTAAAGAAGGCTAGGAAGTATTTCTCGATTCATCAAGTGCCTGAGGAAATTAAAGTAAGCATTGTTGAAATGTATTTGAAGGGAAAAGCAGATATATGGTTCCATGGGTATATAACCAGCTTTCCAGCTGTGGATTGGGGAACATTTTCCACCGAAATTTGTAGACGGTTTGCAGAAAACACAGCTGAAGAAGTAATTGAAGTTTTCAGCAAGATAAAGCAGAAGGGATCTATTGTTGAATATCAAGAACAATTTGAAGAACTGAAATCACACGTGATATTGTCGCTACCTCATCTACCTGAACCCTATTACATATCTATTTTCACTAGTGGCCTGAAGGAAGAGATCAAATCTATGGTGAAAATCATTTAGCCTACAACCTTAGCCAAGGCTTTTAAGGTAGCTCTGTTGCAGGAGAACACCATTACAGCCATAAATAAAGGAGCAAAGCCCTATAAACCTTATGCACCAGCCAAATGGACCTCTCCTAATGCCAAACCAACTGGAACCACCCATAAAGATACACCTCATACTGAACCAATTACAAAGAACCCAAGCAACCTCTTGAAATTCAAAGCTATCACACCTTCTGATTCCAAACTAAGAGAGAACTGGGGCTGTGCTACAAGTGTGATGAGAAGTACACACGTGACCATGTATGTCGGAATAGGATGCTGAATTTCATACTTACAGATGAGAAGGAACAAGGGGAAGATAAATAATTACTTGGAGGGGAGGGGGAGCAAAAAGTAGGAATGAATTGAGTGAAGTAATGTAGATTTCAATTCTTGCCTTGATGGGCAACAATCGAACCAAGACTATTAGACTCCCAGGGAGTATAAAAAACAAGAGGGTCTCCATCCTCATTGATAGTGGGAGTACCCACAACTTTATTGATGAGCACTTAGCCAGGTACCTCAATTGCAGAATGCAGCCAGTTAAGCAGTGAATGTGACAATGGCAGGTGGGGAAAAATTGGTGAGTAATGCCATCTGCAACCCATTTACCTAGAGGATTTAGGATTTGGAGTTTCAGTATCAGTTGAGGGTCCTCAAATTGGAGGTAGTGACATGGCTCTGAGGGTTGATTGGTTGAGCCAGTTCAATCATGTGCTCTTTGATTTTTCCAAAGGAAGTATAACCTTTACTCATGGTGGTACCCAGATGGAACTAAGTAAGGAGGCTGTTAATGAAGAATGCCATATGATGACGGAAGAAGAAAAAAAGAGCTGGTTCAAGGGGCAAACTTATGGAGTGATAGCACAAATTGATTAAGTATTGACAAGGAACCAAAAGTAGTACCAACTGAAATTCAGACAGTGGTGGACGAATTTTCAATGGTTTTCTCCGAACCAAAAGGCTTACCTCCACTCAGGTTTAATGATCATCACATACAATTAAAGCAAGGGGCACAATCCTTCAAACTGAGGCCATATAGGTGTCCCTACATACAAAAAATAGAGATTGAAAGGCTGATTAAAGAGATGAAGGAGAGTGGAATAATTCAGCCAAACACTAGCCCTTATGCATCTCCTGTCCTACTGGTTAAGAAGAAAGATGGTACTTGGAGGTTTTGTGTAGATTATAGGCAGCTAAATAGCCTTACCATCAAGGATAAGTACCCTATGCCCTTGATTGATGAGCTACTAGATGAATTAAAAGGAGAAAAATGGTTTACCAAGATAGACTTGAGAGCAGGGTACCACCAAATCAGGGTTGCTAAAGAAGACATTCACAAAACAGTTTTTAAAACACATGAAGGGCTCTATGAATTCAGGGTAATGCCCTTCGGGCTCACAATGCTCCTGCCACTTTCCAATGCTTGATGAATGAAGTTTTTAGGGAACAACTCAGGAAATATGTATTGGTCTACAGCAAGGACTTGGAGACCCACAACAAGTATGTGTTTGAGGTTTTAAAGCTACTGAAGGAAGACCAACTTATGCTAAGAAGAGTAAGTGTTCATTTGGGCAGTCCAAAACAAAATACTTGGGGCATATTATCACAGTTGGAGTGTCTGTAGATCCCTCCAAGATTGCTGCTATGCAAGAGTGGCCTACACCTTCAAATGTAAGGGGGTTCTTAGGACTTACTGGCTATTATAGAAAGTTTGTGAGAGGATATGGGGCTATGGCCAGACCACTAACAGATCGTTTGAAGACGGATAAGTTTTAGTGGAATGAAGCAGCTGATCTGGCTTTCCAAGAATTAAAACTTGATACGTGTACTACTCCTGTATTGGCTCTCCCAGACTTTACTATTTCCTTTGTGATAGAAACACTGGCTTTCCAAGAATTAAAACTTTCTACGTGTACTACTCCTGTATTGGCTCTCCCAGACTTTACTATTTCCTTTGTGATAGAAACCGATGCATGTCATGGTGGAATGGGGGATGTTTTAATGCAGAATAAGAGACCTATTGCCTACCTAAGTAAGGGGATCGACAGTAGGAATTTTGGTCTATCCATATATGAGAAAGAACTCCTAGCACTTGTGACAGCAGTGGGAAAGTGGAGGCACTACCTAGAAGGGCATCATTTCATCATAAAAACCGACCATCAGTCCCTTAAATATTTGCTGGAGCAAAGAATTACGACCCCAATGCAGCAGAAATGGTTAACCAAACTATTGGGCCTTAGCTATGAGATCCAATATAAAAAGGGGATAGACAACAAAGTAGCAGATGCCCTGTCCAGAAGAGAGAATAATGAGGAAGCTGCATGTTCTGTCATAACAACCATGACCCCAGCTTGGATTCAAGAAGTGATTACAAGTTACCAAGGGGATGAGGAAGTTGGAAACAAAATCACTGCCTTACTTCTTAATGGAAAATCAGAATCCGACTACACCTACAAAGATGGGTTGCTTAAGTAGAAATCTAAGATCTACATTGGCTCTGAAGCGAGTGTGAGGCGGAAATTAATTGAGGCTATCCACTCATCTCAGGAAGAAGGACACTCTGGGGTCCAGGCCAGCATTCACAGGGCTAAAAGTCACATCTTTTGGCCTGGAATGGTGAAGGAAATTAGACAAGAGGTTTTGGAGTGTGACCATGTCAAAGGTGTAAAGGGAAGCATGTTGCCTATCCTGGCCTACTACAACCATTGCCTGAACCGCAATATCTTTGGAGCCACATCTCAATGGACTTTATAGAAGGATTACCCAGTTCTGGAGCCAAGAACGCCATTTTGGTGGTGGTAGATAGGTTCACCAAATATGGCCACTTCCTATCTCTATCACGTCCTTTCTCAGCTGCCAATTTTGCAAAGCTATTCCTAGATAACATCTTCAAGCTTCATGGGATGCCACAGAGTATCATTTCAGATAGAGACAAAGTCTTCACAAGTGCATTTTGGCAAGAATTATTCAAACAACTGGGAACTAAATTACAACTGAGCTCTGCTTATCACCCTCAAACTGATGGCCAGACGGAGAGACTGAATCAGTGCTTAGAAATGTACCTTAGATGCAAGGCTCACCGACATCCCAAGCAGTGGAATAGATGGATGCGTATGGAGGAGTGGTGGTACAATACCACCCTCCATTTGAGGCCCTTTGTGGAATCAAACCCCCTCAATTGGCATTAGGTCCATACCAATAGTTCAATGTGACAGCAGTGGACGAATTGCTTCAAGAGAGGCACAAGATGAACCAGATCCTCAAAGAAAATTTGGCACATGCCAGAGCTCGGATGAAGTTATATGCTGATAAACATCGAAGTGAACGAGAATTTCAGCTAGGAGACTGGGTATACCTTAAACTGCACCCATTTGCTCAACACTCCATGGCTAGAAGAGTTACCAGGAAATCGGCTGCAAAATACTATGGCCCTTACAGAGTAATTCAGAGACTGGGAAAGGTCGCATATAGGTTGGAGTTACCTGCTAGAGCTCATATTCATCCTGTTTTTCACGTATCACTATTGAAGAAGAAAATTGGCGAGAAGGAGGCACCAATTTTTGAGTTACCAAAACCAAAGGGGAGTGATATCCCTCCATCTTCTAAACCTTGGGGACAACGTTGGTCTAAGGGGGAGAGATGTTACGAAGGAGAAGAAGAGGATCAATGGAAGTGGTAAAAGAAGAAGAGAAGCAACCGCATGCCAAGAGGGAAAGAAGAAGAGGAGGACTAACTGTCACAACCAATTTTCAAATTCAACACATCGTCGTTTTAGTTAGGAATAAAAGTGTCGTTTTGAGTTGTAATCAATTTTATATGTCAGTCATGTTTTTCCTTCCTAACATTCACGTTTTCTTCCTTGTTGGTTGGTTATATAATTGTAATGAGGAGAATGGAAAAGGTGTGATGTGAATTGGATTCTTCCTCTCCAAGTCTTCTTCTACCTCTTTCTCTTTCTTCATCAATTTCTTTGTAATTTCTTCTTCTGCTATTATCGTTTCCTTCAGAATTAATGAAATTCCATTTGTCATTTGAGTTTATTAATTCAATTGGTGTGTAATTGGTGTGGTGCTGAGGATCAACCATTACAGCATCTCAATATAGCAAAATATTGAAACCTAATTATTGCAAAGACTCAACTTACCTCCTCCAGATTTACGTCTTCCGAGTGATCGGTTCCTGCACGCAAGCAACAAATGATCAGGTGAACAGAGCACCCCAACCCAATAAATCATATCATTATTCACAAAATTTTCACACAAAAAAAAAAAAAAACTTCACACGCTCGCCGAGAGAGATAAGCAGAAAATTCTGTATTACCGTTGGTTGGGAGGAGCGTAGCGCTTGACGGTGGCAACATTGGCAGTGGTGACTGCTGAATCCATGCTCGGCTTTTCCAGCATTTTTAATTGAAATTTCACTTCACAGCTACCACCAAACACCAACACCAACAGCTAGTTGTACGATGTTAAAGTACAAATTGATTGCTTTTTTTGAAAAAAAAAATAATAAATTTAATGCTCAGCTCAAAGGATGAACGAACCACAGTCAGACGTCACCTGAACTGATCGGCCGCCTTGCTTCCCGACGACACACGCAGTCACCGTGCTGAGGGGGTGTACACGTAGTAAAACCCTTTATAATCATTCCTTGGTCTGACCACGCGGTTAAATTTTGCTATAGCCACGCGCTCCTCCCGAGAGTCCAAAGCAAGCAAAGATTTATTGTCCAGGGGGTTTTGTTGGGTTAAGAATTTGTTTGGTGAAAATCAAAATTAAATTTTTAGTAAATTGTGATAAACGTTTTTGAAATATGTGATTGAAAAGATCTGGGACTCATAAAAAATATGATTAATATTGATTATTTGACTTTGACTTAAATTAAAATTATATTTTAATCCAGCCCAAACAGGCCCTAAATTAGACTAATATCCGTTTAATATGAAGTTTTTTGATAGATGGTGATGCTACCAAAATCGTACTTGTTGATTTTAGAACTTGACGATCGAGAATGAGCAAAAATGAGATCTTTGGGTACCTGAACCAAAGGCGTTGAAGTGTGTTATCGTCGTCCCTCAAATACTTAAGTTAGAGAGATAATATGAAAAAGCTTCAGTGCTGAAATTGTATGTAAAAACGTACATGAGTAATTGTCCAATGTTCCATATTTATAGAGATAGATAGTGCATTCTTAACAGGACTTGGTATCTTTATTTTTAGGAATTCTAATTGGGATAAGTGTTTGACCATAATCATAAGTCTGATCGTATATTAACTGTAATATTTTCCAAGATAGACTCCTTCTGGACCTTAGATTCTTGAATTGGAGTATTTGGATAGGTTTAGAATTCTTAAGAGGTGGGGATTATGCGTACTTGAACATTTTAGAATTAGGCTAAGGGAAAATCTGAGGACTTACCCTCGAGAATAACCCACATGATTAGCACAGTCTATTACTAGAAATCCTCGAGGTAACCTGAGGACTCTATGACTCCTGAGCACATCGGTCCCATAATTGTGAAAAACAAGCCCTAAAAGTCCTCGTGCTCGGGGTGCTCTCTTATGATCACATCAGATGGAATAAGGAAATTATGCATGAAAGTCCTTCCATTTTTAAAATTTTAATTCTACTGTTACTATTTTTATTCAACAAATACTGGCTTTTATATATAAAAATATTTACACATGCATACAAACAAAAGCCAGAGTGAGGAAATCTGGTGAGATCCAACGAATGCCGATGACAATGTCGACGAGGTAGCAAACTCTAGTGGCAGTATGTTTTCATGCATAAAATCTTGCTATTTTCAACACTAGAGTAATGGTGGTAGACGTTAGATTTGAATGCTAGTTTCTCATTTTTTATGCCTTTTCAGTTTTTCCTTTTTTTTTTTTTTAAATTATTAACTTGGTTGTGACAGCGTCGACGAAAGACGAAGAGTTAAGGATGATAGATCTTGATTCAACTCTTGCTCTAGTAATGTGACAATCTTTGTTCTTGATGGAGTACATGTTTTGTCTTTCTTAGCGTGTTTCTCGAGAGGCGGGTGACGATAATGGTGGAAGTACGTATCGTTGCTTGTGCATAATTGTTGATGGCGATGGTTCTGATTGGTGGTGATATGGTGGTAGCATAACACAATTTGTTACAAATAGTAATGGTGACGACATGTGTAACACAATTTGTTATAAATTCGACAACAATAACATAATTTTACAATTATAACACAATTCGTTTCGAATGATTGCAACATCGACAACTATGATAGAAACAAGCTATAAAATATGTATAACACACTATGCTACAAGTGGTGGCGATGGAGGCGGAACTAAGAGACGGAATACACGAAACATAATATATCATATTGTGTTCAAAATGTATTTGAAAAATAATAAGAAAATAGTGTTGACATATGGTTGATTTCATTCTTAATATTTTGATCATAACAAACAAGATTAATATTATTTCTAACAATTGACTTTGAGTGATGATAGTTCAATGTTAAAATTAATCAAGTATTGCCAAAATCAACGCATCATAAATCGAACTCAAAATGAAGATCAAAGTGAAAGTTAAGTATTCAAGTCAAATCATTCGAGACAAGAGAACTTAAAAGATCAAAATCAAGACTATCAAATCGGGCTCATGAAGAAGAACAAGATCAAGAGTTTAAGAACCAAACATGAAAGGAACTTTGAAGTAAGATCAAATACTAGGATTTCGAGATCATATGTAAAGCTATAACACTTTAATCTTTAGTAATGAATAACAATAGCTCAAAAATCATTTTATGCACGAAGAGTTATTTCCATATTACTTGCATAAAATATTTTTAATCAAAAGTAAAATTGATATTTCAAAGTGTACTTGAACTTA